>CAUYON010176908.1:0-11133 GCA_963573935.1 Arctocebus calabarensis
AGTCCCAGCTACTAGGGAGGCTGAGGCAAGAGAATCGCTTAAGCCCAAGAGCTGGAGGTTGCTGTGAGCAGTGTGACGCCACGGCACTCTACCCAGGGTGATAAAGTGAGACTCTGTCTCTACAAAAAAAAAAAAAAATCCACAAATATATAAAAAGATAAATTTTACAACCAAGTTATGTTATTTAAGGAATAAAACATTGGTTTAATATTCAAAAAGCAATCTCTAAATGTCACTAATTATCAGAATAAAGTCCCTTTCCCCTCCAAAAAAAAAAAAAAAAGATCACTGCAAAATATTAATACATGGAAAAGTTTGATAAATTTCAGCATTCATGTACTATAAAAACTCTTAGCAAATCCAAAAGAGAAGGAAACATCCCTAATTTGATAAAATGCTTTACAAAAAAACTTATAGTACTACTTTAAATATTCATTTTAAAACTTTGACGATCAGACATTTAATTAGGTTCTAATTTTACATTACCATAGTTCATTTAGTTTAATCTCCTCAATTCAATTTACTCCAATAAGAATGAAAGAATCATGTATGGTAAAATGACTTTTTCAAAGGCAGCGAGCTAATAAATTCCCTTCACATTTAGATATGCAGCCCCTTAGAATTCATTTTTGAACAATTAGGAATATGGGGTCAATTTTCATTTTTTCCATACGGATACCCAAATTATCCCTATTCCATTTGCCAAAAAAGGGGTTTTTCTCTTCGCTCTGTCCTCTGATGCTGCTGCTATTACAAATCTGGCACAGCACAGAGGTGTGTTTCTGGGCTCCTTAGTGCATTCCACATGCCTATAGTTTATCCTTGCATGTGCTCTGCATTCTCACAATTACTATAGCTTATTAGAAAGAGGTGACATTAGATTAAGCAAATCCTTCACCTTGGTTATTTGGCTACTCTTAGCCCTCTGTATTTCCACATAAATTTTAGAATCTGCTTATCAAATTTCTTGCAAAACTTCTATGTATTTCTATTTTGTTAGCTACTTTGACCATGGTATATATATTTTGAAGGAATTCTAGCAAAGTTTTTGGACACATACAATGTTTTAATAACATGAGAATGGTAAACATCAAATAGGTAGTGGTGACCTCTAGGGAGGAGAACAGGAAGGGGAATGTCATCAGAGAGGTGCGGGTATTTCAAAAGCATTTCTAATATTTCTACTCTTTAAGGCAATGTGAGGGATGATCCTTGGACTTGACAGAGGTAGACAGCTAGGTGGTGGGCACACACTGTTGTTATTAGCAAGTCATAACCAAAAATATATGTTTAGAATAGATCATCATTTAAAAATATATAAAAAGATATAAAATAGCTTCTCATATAGCAGTTAATCTGCAGTTTGAATTCTGTCATACGGACTCTTATAAGAGTCATCCATTTAGCATTCACTATCCTTGGTAATGAAATATAATTCTAATTTATAAATCTCATAGGGAGGTCTTTTAGAAAATAAATTTTTCCCTCACAATGAAAGAAAACATTTAATTCATTATTTAGCCAAGTGATAGAAAGAATAATTAAGCTATCTGCTATATAATTTACTGCTTCCTTTAACCACATTGTTCAATTTCAGGACCACAAAATTATATACAGAAAATGCCAACATAAATGCACAAAGTTTGAAAAGCTTTGTGATAATGGAAGCACAAAGCAATTCTCATTTCTCTGTCTAAACAAAGGCAGCCTTCGAGTCCTAACATCTCAGATCAACCCAGACACCCCTCTCACTATTCCAGTAAAGAACAAACCTCTGATTGAAACAGTGAATAGATTTCTTTGTTCTTTTGTACAGGAAGAGGCAAATTAAAGTCCCAGGACAACTATACTTACCTTTGTCAACTAATTATTCTTATTAAGGTAAATTATTTTGATATAACTTTGTCCCTGAGACATTAATATGAATCTTGAATTTTCATTTGAATGAGCTCTAATCAACATTTGTTTCATTCTTTGGTAATTCTGAAGATCTCTTTCTGGGTTGCATGACCCTAAAGTTAGTATTTTGGCCCCTTTTCCTTCTCACCAAATACAGTTAACTTAGTTGAATGTGCCATGATGACCCTGCTTTCTACACTCAATTTCAAGCAGAAAAAAGTGTTCCAAAGCCACATTCTGCCCACTAATCCTTTTCAGTTGTCCTACGAAATGAAGGTATAACTAGTTCTATGGCCAAAGGAACATTGTACTTTTGATTAGGGATTAAAGCATTAAACTAAAGGGCACAAACTCTAAAGGGAGATTTCAGTCTCAACCAGCAGAAGGTAAAGATTTTAGACTGGAATAGTTTTTTCAGTAACCCCTATCATTTTATATCACAAGTGACTATTCATAAGAATGGCTGCAATAATAATCACTATTGACCGTGTCTAATTGTACACATGTGCTATCATTTTGTGAAATAATACAAAAACATAGGCCTTATTAACAAGAACTTAGTACAAATATCAGAAAATAACAGGCTAACATCACAGACTATTCTACCTTAAAATGAGATGGGATGAAAATCTGCTGAGTGAGGCATTCTAGAAAACTTCTAGAAAACTTTTCCTCACACTTACAAAAAAGAAACAAAGGGTGTTCCATCTTTTGCCTTTGGACCTTATGCATGATTCTTCTGCTACCATCTTTCAATGCAGAGGGGACAAATGGAGACATCAGGCAGGGAGCCTTGTCATCATTGAGGGCTTGCTGCTGTTGTTCTTATTGAAGCCATTTTTAGTTGGGTCTTCTCCTGGCTGAAGCCACAGGCATTCCGACTACTACTCTGTAACAAGTATTCCCCAAATTTACAACCCGGAAAAAAAAACATTGACTTGCCCATCACTGCCTACTTGATATGACCTTTCTTCCTGTCCTTGTTCCTTCAAATTTGTATTTATCTCTGGTCCCTATTCTGATGACCTCTTTTTAAAAGTATAACTTTTAGGCTCGACGCCTGTGGCTCAGCGGGCTAAGGCGCCAGCCACATACACCCAAGCTGGCGGGTTCGAATCCAGCCTGGGCCCACTAAACAACAATGAAGGCTGCAACCAAAAAATGGCCAGGCATTGTGGCGGGTGCTTGTAGTCCCAGCTACTTGGGAGGCAGAGGCAAGAGACTCGCTTGAGCCCAGGAATTGGAGGTTGCTGTGAGCTGTGATGCCACAGCACTCTATTCAGGGTGACAGCTTGAGGCTCTGTCTCAAAAAAAAAAAGTATAACTTTTATTATATATAACCCATTGCCTATTAGTATCCAGTTTAGATGATTCTGTTTAGTATATAAAAGTATCCCTTAGACTTCAAGGACAAAAACACCAAAACTTCTTCTAGTCAGATAATTTCTAAAATATATTGCACATAATTTGTCAAATTTTATAGATGTTGGCAAGATTTAAGGTTTAATACATTATTTACAAATAGAAAGTTCTTATACATTGTCATTAAGGTTAATAACAAAGAAAATGCAATGAGAATATCCAATGTGTATACATGTTAAGGTCACATAAAACACATCCTTCCAAGCTATACTGCATGAAAACTGTGCAAGTTGTTGAGGACCTCATTCTTATTATTTTAAGGCCTTAATAAACAAGAAAGAAATTAGTGACTGCAATACTCTAAATACTTAAAACATATTACAAGAACTCCTATATTCACAAAAATGAAAAGCAGCCATAAATGCACAGGCCTCTGATGACAGAGGCTCTACTACAAACATGGAGCCACAGTCCATGGGACTCTAGATTATAAGATAATGGAGTGTCTTAATGCAAAGACTAGGCTTATATAACACCCATGGTGACCAAGCAAGCTGAAGATGGAAATTAGAAACCAAGGATATAAAAGACCAAGAATCATAAAGACTGTGACTTCTGTCTTCAAAATAGTATATGTTTTGTAGTAGCTGTAGTGGTGGGTGGTATGATAGTGGTAAGTAGCAGAAATGGTGATGAAGATTTAAACAAAAGTTAACACGGATTAAATGCTTATGATGTGATAGCTTGTACTATAAACACTTCATATATAAACATTGTAACGATTCCCAATACAAACTTGTCTACTGTCTTAATCACTGCATGTCTCCTTATTTGTAAATCTACAATGCTTACTGAACACATAAGTGTGTGGCTCAGAGAATAGGGCGCTGGCTCCATATACCAAAGGTGGCGGGTTCAAACCTGGCCTTGGCAGAACTGCAATAAAGAAATAGCTGGGCTTTGCGGTGGGAGCCTGTAGTCCCAGTTGCTCAGGAGGCTGAGGCAAGAGAATGGCCTGAGCCCAGGAACTGGAGGTTGTTGTGAGCTGTGAAGCCATGGCACTCTACCAAGGGCAACAAGGTGAGACTCTGTCTCTAAAAAAAAGGTTCTATGGTTGGTTATTTCCCCTATTTCTTCCTCTATCCCTATTAGTTTCTTCTGAGATAAAAATCTCTTTTCCAGCAAAAGAATAATTAATATATTTTGGGGGGACATGAAAAATTTGAGGTCCATTGGCGTCACTGAAAAACAATGAAGCTTATAGGATTCTCGCAGCTGTTTTATTTGGAAATAGAATGAGGAAACACTGTAAAATCCTGCATTAAGTCTCTATCAGACAACATTTATGATAATGATAACAAAACAGATCTAGGAGCTATTCCAAGCCATGGAGATTAGCAAGTAATCACAGGCTCAAGCTCTAATACAATTCTGGAGAGACATGGAAGGATTTAGAGAATTAACAAGTAAAAAAGGATTACAGAAAGAAAGAAGAAAATTTTGACCTCTACATTCATTGGTCAGTATCAGTGAAATTCTACATTTACTTATGTATATTTCCATCACTATTCCATATTATTTTCTAAGTATCCCTTGAGAACTCTGTCTCATCCTCTCAACTACAAACAACTTGAAGTCAGGAGCTATGACTCTCACCTTATTGACTCCAGTTTCTAACATAGAACCTTGGTGTAGGTAACAGTAAGAGCTTATTAGTTCAATACAAGGAGCTCTCTGCAGTCAGCTCTGGTCAAAATCTTCGCTCTGTCGCTTACTAGCACTGTTACTATCGTCAAGTTACTTGTGGTGTCAAGCCTCAGTTTCATAATCTAGAAAATAGATTTATAGTATCAACCTCATCTGTTGTAGTACATAAAAGCTATAACTTCACAAAATATTCAGTCACTGGTTTGCATCTAGCATTCAACAAATGGCACATAGTATAAGTTACTCAACAAATTAATGTCCAGACAAGGGCTATATTGGATTGTGATTATCAGAAGGCACAAGTACATAAGGAAAAAAGCCAACCTTGGCCTTAAGAAATTCCCTCAGTTAATGCAGCAGTCACCACAGCCGTGTATTACCATACAAAGGTCAGGATTAACTCTGACCCTCTGTTTCTCCTGGGTCCAGGCATGAGCGACCTCAGAAATGACTGAGGTGATGCTAGACACTTTCACAGTCCTGTGAGGCTTCCAAATTCTTGGTCCTTTCCATTTCTTCTTTCATCATCTCTAGTTCTATTTTTTTTCTGATTTAAATACTAATACTTTCCCTTGACAAATTACTTAAAGTGCACCAGAAAATCTCTGACTTAAGTATGCTTCTTTTTAAGTGCATTTAAACTGTATGAGTTTATTCACATAGTCCCTTCACCTTGACAAATATACACACAGGAAGGAAGGAAGAGAAGGAGGGAGGGAGGAAGAAGAGCTTCAGGAGTTTATCAAAAAAATAAGTTTACAGAATTCAAACCTGCTTGATATTCACAGTAACAACATTTAGGGCAAGAAGAAAGAGAGTTTCAAAATTAAGTGTGAAAGGTATCATAAATTATAGACCTGCTTATTATGATAGTTGTACTCAACTTGAAATGAGAGTGCAACAGAAGAGGAAGTGAGTTTAACCTCCTGGTCCGACCATTTCATTTTACAGATGATGTAGCTGAGACCCTGAAAAGATGAATAACTCTGCCCATCATTACTTTGATTTAAGGCATGGTCCCTGGGCCCAGAGCATGGGCGTCACCTGGGAGTTTGTTAGAAATGCAGACTTTCAGGCCTCATCTCAGACATATTGAATTAGAAACTGCATTTTTAACATCATCCATGGGTGATTCATATGTCTACTTTAGTATGAGTAGTGTTAATATTCATAGCTTGTTACCAGTAACTTCAAAAATTAGATCACTTAAACTCCATGCTTTATTTTTCTATAAACAAGATACTGGTTGTTGAATTTATTAAAAAATAAATCCTTTGGCCTTAATAATCCACCTATGAATTTTATACTTAGGTTAAACTTTAGGAAATGCCTCCTTCAAGCCCTGAGTAAACACCACACTGTACTAAAGCTATTATTGAGATGAATACTCAGCTACAATTTTTTCACATGTAATATGGAAAGAATAACAGTACCTAAATTTAGAGAGCTACTAAGAAAATTAAATTGAAGCATGTAAAGCCTTTAGGATAGTACTCCACAAAGAGCAAGGCCAGAAGGAACCATGATATTACAACTAGCTTAATTAGAGTGTTGTGATAGGTTTGCAGCCGCTATCCACCTGTTCCCATCTACTCCTATTGCAGCGACAAGTATTTGAGATAGCATTCAAGATTAGGAATATTTTAGTTTGTGGCCACAGAAAAGGGCCAGCAAAGTCCCTCGACTAAGAGAAAAGATAAAGACTAACATTGCTGAAATAATTTCACCAAATGAGGACTGACTCTGTGAACCAATATGAACAGATATAAAATTAATAACTTTTTTTAAAAAATGGGGACTCACTTTATTGCCCAGGCTTCATGATAGTAGCACAATCACAGCTCACTGCAGCCTTAAATTCTTGGGCTCAAGGGATCCTCCTGCCTCTGTCTCCCGAGAGCTAGGACCAGGCTGGCTAAACTTTTTCTCTCTTTTTTTTCTATATAGGGATTCACTATGTTACCCAGGCTGATCTCAAACTCCTGGGCTCAAATGATCCTCCTTCCTCATCCTCCCAAGTCACAATAACTTTCAAACAAAATATGTACCTAAAATGTGCAATAGTGACAATTTTTAATAACAAGTATCACTCTATGTAGGACTCAGCATTGAACTTATAATTTTGGACTGTTTAAAAAATATGTAAAGAATGAATGAAAGATGGATTATTGAATATTTAGTTCACTTAAAACAGCAAATTTTTCTCTAGGGATGTTAGCAGAAGTATACATATGAAAGTCCAAACACCCAGAATGAACACAGCATGGGAGGCTGCAGTGATGAACAAAGATCTCCTATAGAGGACAAGATGACACTTGCATGATAAAACAAACACATTGTTCAAACATGTATCTTAAGCACCAATCCAGGCTAAAGAGAGTGATAGTAAGCAAAGCACTTAACTCAAAATATATTAAAATGAAAACCAAAAATTAAAATCATATTATAATTTGGGTTTTCTACTGGTTAGATTTAAACAAAGTTTTAGGTATTTGAGAAAGGTTGTACAGATGAGTACTCAGGATCCTCTTGATCTTAGACTGTTGCTAGCATCTAGGAGAGTACTTGGACAAACAGACAGATGGATTTACAAAAACAAAATCATGGAGAGTCAGCCCAGGAAGCTTCCACAGAAGTCACAAGATCCGAATAAAATGTAGGAAGGCCTGAAGGGATACCAAAGCCACATACTCACAGCTGCCAGCAGGACTTTTCTCCCAGGTTCCCTCTACACATAGCATGAGAACATTGCATAGGATTATAATTGCTTCAAATATTCTCCTTAAAACAGGCCACTATCTGAAGTGAAAAAAGAAGTCTCCTAGTCCCTTCATATACATAAACATGACCAGTCTACACAGTTAAAAATTGCTACCTCTTTAATACTATCTGTATTACTTATCCCAAACAATAAATCATATCTGAAGATAAGCAATTTGCCATGAAGAAATAGAATATAGAAAGAAATAAGCGATAGGCTAAATAATGTCTCCTACCCAAAGATGTCCACGTCCTCCTAATCCCTAAATCTTGCAAATATGTTACCTTATATTCAAAAAGATCATTATAGATATAATTTTAAAAGGCTCTTGAGATAGGGAGATTATGGTGAATTATCCTGGTGGGCTCTATATAATGACAAAGAGTACTTGCAAGAGGGCAGCAAAAATTCACAGAGAAGGGGGATACACTCACGGAGCGAAGTGAGGGGTAATGTGCTCAGAAAAGGAAGCAAGAGGTGATGTGTTCCTGGAGGGAAGCAGAGGCAGGGGAAGAAAGGCAATGTAATGTGGAGTCAGGAGCCAAAGACTGAGCACAGTCTCTAGATGCTGGCAAAGGCCAGGATACCCTTCTCCCTTATAGCCTTCCACAGGAACGGCCCTGCTGACAACTTCACTGTAGGTCAGAGGGACTATTTCTGTACTCTGGAACTGTAAGACAATAAGTCTATATGGTTTAAAGCCACTAAGTTTGTGGTAATTTGTTACAGGAGTGACACGAAACTAATACATATTTTGTTATTTGGATGTGAGGTGTTACTTCTAACAAATACAAAAACATATAGAAGTGGCCTTAAAATTGGTTAATGGTTAGAAAATTTTGAACACCATGATAGAAAAGGCCAATTTGCCTTAAACAGACTGTTGCAGAAATATAGATATCACAGACTGACAGGCAAAAAAGAAGTGAGGAGCATAGTAGAGAAAAGCAAATATCCAATTCATCACTTCTGCAAATATCCAATTCATCACTTCCATACAGATGGCAGAGATAAGGATGTTCAGTGCCCTACTGGCGAGGGCTTGAAAGGGAACAAGGAACATGCAAATGGAAACTGAAGGGAAGGAAATCCTTATTACACAGTGGCAGAAAGCACAGCTAAATTACACATGGAAAGTAGAACTTGCAAGCAATGAACTTAGATATTTAGCTGAAGATATTTCTAAGCAAAGGACTGAAAATGCAATCTGGTTTATTCTTGATGTTACAGGTTGAGAGATGAACTGTTCAGAGAAAAAGGAACCAGGATTAGATAATTTTAAAATTCTTAGCCCATCCAGATCGCAAAAGGGACAAAAACTAGGAGATTCATTGTGAATAAGTACATTCTGGAAAGAAAGCCATGAGTGTGGCTGTACCATCCTTTGTTAGTTCCACTGAAGAAACAAAAGATCAGTTTATTTAGTGATAGAGAAAGCTCTTTGAAGAAATTAAGGATACCCTCAGGTATCTCAGCAGAAGCCTCAAATATCAATGATGTACTCAAGAAAGATCTGCAGAGGAGTGGAACACAGTGAATCCTCGTTACATGCACCGAAGACCTACACAGTTGCTGACAATGGTACATCTCAGAAACACCATAAGCTTGGATCAGCCCTGGCCAAAGACCGCAAAAAAAAAAAAAAAGAAAAGAAAAGAAAAAGAAAAAAAAGAAAGAGATGAAAGAAAGAAGGAAGGCTATCTGGCCTCCAAAATTAGATGGACCTTTAATGAAAAAAATAATAATATCCCGGACAGCAGAACCACACACATAGGTCCCAAGGGCAAAGTTGAAGGCCACAGAGGATTATTCCCAGGCCTTGAAATCTAATGGCTATATCTGAAATTTTGGGGGACAAGTAATCCTTTTTTTCCCTTTCATTTTCTTCCTTTTTGAATGGGAATTTCTATGACTATTTTCCAATGCCTATCCTACCCATTATATTTTGGGAACAGATAATGTAGTTAGATGATGAGGAATGTTGCCTCAGAATGAATCATACCTACAGTCTCAGCCATACCAGATTTAGATAATTAAATGATGAGATGGATACCAATCTGGAGATGATGATATTTCGAAGATATTTTGGACTTTTGAGTTCATCTTGTAATGAGTTAAAATTTGGGGGACTTTGGCATAGAGTGAGTGTATTTTACAGATGGGACAGAAGTGGATCTTTGAGGTCCAAGGGTAGATTATGATAGGCTGAAAATTGCCCCTCAATCCCAACCAAAGAGATATTTGTGCCCTAATATCCATAACCTATAAATACTAATATGTAACTTTACATTCAAAAGGAGATATTTCCTTTTATATTACAGTATTAATTTTACATCTACAGGCTCAGGGCAAGGATCAGAACCCAAATGACTTGATTGTTAATCAAGAGTGTAGTGTGTTTCTAACTGCTCCCAGGTCTCAATTCACACCAGGGAAACACAGGTTAAACAATAAGGAAATCAAAATAGGCCAAGTAGGGTCATTGCTATCACTCCTTAAATTTTCCTCACACTTCCACCCACCCAGAGAGGGGAAATGGACTTAGCTATGGGACTTTTCAACCGGTGCACATACCTCTGCCTTCACACCCACTCTGCAGTGCTTCTCAGTATCAAAGTATTAAAGGGACACTTTTTAAAAGGTATTTTGAGTTAAAGAAATTATCCTGAATTATCCAGGTTGGCCTGACACAATTGTAAGGATCCTTATAAGAGAGGGGCAAAAGACGAGAAAGAAGGCAAGCAAAAAAGCAAAAGAGAAAGCAACGTGAATAAAGAAAAAAGGAGAGAGAGAGAGAAATGAGATGCAAGGCTATGAGTCAAGGACTGAAGCTAGAAAAGGCAAGAAAATGGATTCCCCTCAGACCTTCAGATGGAGCCAGCCTTGCTGATACCTTGACTTTAGCCAATCAGATTAATTTTGGGTTTCTGACCTCTAGAACTGTAAAATAATTAATAAATGATGTTTTAAGCTTTTGTGATAATTTAATACATAAGCATCAGGAAACAAATCCAGATTAGATACTAATTATAAGGGAATAATTAGGTAATAGCTTGCTATGATTCATGCCTTATGATGCCTTATGAGATACTTTCAAACATATACAGTCCTATCAAAAGTTCTTAAATTTGCTATACAAAGACAATCACATAAATTATATTTTAGTACAGGTATGCCTACATTTGCTTTCAAGTTTGAAGGCAGAAAGAGAAAAAAAGTGACATTTATTTATTTATTTTTATTGTCTTTATTATTAAATCATGGCTGTGTACAATAGTGCAATCAAGGGGTATAATGTGCTGGTTTCATATACAATCTGAACTATTTTCATCAAACTGATTAACATAGCCTTCCTGGCATTTTCTCAGTTATTATATGAAGACATTTGTATTCTGCATTTAGTA
>CAUYON010176911.1:0-26100 GCA_963573935.1 Arctocebus calabarensis
CCAGGTCTCAGGACTTCTCTTTTTCCATTTGTTTATTTTTATTTATTTATTTTTGTCGAGACAGAGTCTCACTTTATCGCCCTCGGGAGAGTGCCGTGGCGTCACACAGCTCACAGCAACCTCCAACTCCTGGGCTTAGGCAATTCTCTTGCCTCAGCCTCCTGAGTAGCTGGGACCACATGTGCCCAACGCCTGGCTATTTTTCTGTTTTGCAGTTTGGCCGGGGCCGGGTTTGAACCCGCCACCTTCGGTATATGGGGCCAGAGACCTACTCGATGAACTACAGGTGCCACCCATTGCTCAAATTTTTGAGGGGAAAAAAAAGATGCAAATTGCACAGCGCCTGTGGGTCAAAGGAGTTGGGTGCCGGTCCCATATGCCGGAGGTGGTGGGTTCAAATCCAGCCCCAGCCAAAAACTACAAAAAAAAAAAAAAAGATGCACATTACACATTGGCAATACAACTTGGGAGTGGGAAAGCCTTGTGGGCCGCTGGGGTCCCTGTGCCCTCCTGGGTTGCAGTCTAGGAGGATCCAGGATCCAGTGGGAGCTAGCTAAAGTGACCTCCACTGAGCTCTGTAATCAGGGCAGGGGGCAGTGGTAGGGCTAGGCAGGCAGGCCATGGGGACCAGGAGCCCTGTGCAGGCCCCAGAGACCTATCTGGCTGCCTGCAGGCCTAGCGGCCTCCCACCCCACCAGCCACACATGGTCAACTCTGCCACAGGCCCTGATAGGGCAGGGAGCAAAGGGCTCCTGGGAGACAGAGGAGAAGCAGCCTCCACTGATCAGGAGGCTGCAGAAGGGTGGTGGGATCTGCATGTTACCAGGGGAGCATTAGCCCTCCCTGGTATGTCTCTCCCAGACAAGAGCTGGCCACTTTCTTGAGGGGCATTTTTCTCAAAGTTTGGGGCAAAACGTGGGTGCACGTTATACATGGGAGCACATTTTACATGGCAAAATATGGGGTAAATACTATGCCATTTTATGTAAAGGACTTGAGCATCCACAGATTTTGGTATCTTGAGGGGTCCTGAATCCACTTCCACACAGATACTGAGAGATGACTCTACTATCACATTGGGGTTTAAATTTCAACAAAGGAATTCTGGGGGACACGAACATTCAGACCAGCAGGGGCCAAGGAGCAGCTGTTTGAGAGTTGGGCGAAGAGCTTGGATGTGTAGGCTGGAGTGCCCATAAGTGTACTTGGGGCCCTGCGCAGTGAGAGACGGGAAGTGGGAGGAGAAGGCAGCCAGTAGGCAGAGGACTAAGGCTGGAACTTTCAGTGTGGAACTTCAGGAGTCCTGGCAGCCACACTTCAAACCTGACCTTCCAGGTAATTATGTAGGTGTACTCATCAGGATAGAAGTCTAGACCATTGTTAGTTTGAGTTATTACTTTAGAAAAACGTGGCTCAGTGGTAAGCGGGTCTTCATTTGTATTCTTCCCCAGACCTGCCTCCAGCTTAGAGCTGGGAGCTCATCAGTCATGAGGGTCTCACTCTTGGCTTGTCTACCTCCTAGGAGTGGCGTTCATGCCATCTCCCTTAGAGGTCCTCTTCCCGCTACCTACCTGATATTGATGAGGTCTGGGCTACATAATCTAAACTGGTCAGAGTAAGACATCACCTTTGATTCCATCCAGCCAACATTCCTCAGCCAGGCACTGTGCTGGTGTCTGGCCCATGTGCCACCACCCTGCCCCCATCCAGGGAGAAAACAGATGTCTAAGACTCTGATACAAACCTTGGGGATCAGAGAAGCTTTACAGTACTCTGAAATAATGAGGCAAAAATCAAATAGAAGGGCGGCCCCTGTGGCTCATCGAGTAGGGCGCCAGCCCCATATAATGAAGGTGGTGGGTTCAAACCCAGCCTCAGCCGAACTGCAAAACAGAAAAATAGCCGGGCATTGTGGCCAGCGCCTGTTGTCCCAGCTCCTTGGGGGGCTGAGGCAAGAGAATCACCTAAGCCCAGGAGTTGGAGGCTGCTGTGAGCTGTGTGATGCCACAGCACTCTACCGAGGGCAATAAAGTGAGACTCTGTCTCTAAAAAAGAAAAGAAAGATCAAATAGAAGTCAGAACTTAGCCCTGCATCACTCTCACAACACTGATATTAGCTGTACACTCTGGGCTGTGACTCCTCAGTACACTGCCCAGGGGCTTGCAGGAGGGTGCTTGATAAACGTCAGATGGATGACTGAATGCATTTCTACCTTCTCCTTCAAGGAAATAATGACAGCTGAGTTGCTGACTTTAGACTCCTGGGAGACAACAAGGTTGGGATTCTGTTTAGTTGTGCAGGGTTTGGTCTGTGGAATGTGGGAGTGAATGGAATCTGGGCAGCAACTGGCCCTGACCAGACAGATAGCTCCCAGCAGCTCCCACCAGGAAAGTCAGGGGGAGCTGACGGTGCTGGCTCAATCCAGTTGAGAGTGGTTCCTGGCAGTTGGCCCAGGAAGGCTTGGAGGATGGGTTTGTGGAGGGATTACATTTTTCATTTCCAGGCCTAGGAAATGCATTGCAGTGTGGACAACTATGAAGGGGGAACTGATCTTTTATGGACTTGGGAAGATGCAGACTGATTTCTGTACTACAGATAAGAGAGGAGAAGAACCAGAGGTAGCTTGGAACTATGTGGCTGTGAAAACTTCTGATTTACTCTCTCTCCAACTGCAGTGCCCTTCAGAGAAGCCAAACTGGGCCTCAGAGGTCCTTGGGTAGGCTGCAGGAAGATGAGAAGAGTTAATGCTACATAGTCCAGTCCTCAAAAAGGCCTGCCTAGGCAGTGGCTCATGCCTGTAATCCTAGCACTCTGGGAGGATGAGGAGGGCAGATTGCTTGAGGTCAGGTGTTTGAGACCACCCTGAGGAAGCCTGTGACCCTGTCTGTACTAAAAATAGAAAAATTGGCCAGGACTTGTGGTGGGTGCCTATAGTCCCAGCTACTTCAGAAGCTGAGGCAGTAGGATCACTTGAATCCAGGAGTTTGAGGTGGCTGTGAGCTAGGCTGTGGCCATGACACTCTATGCTGGCAACAGAGTGAGACTCTGTCTCTACAAAAAATAAAAGTAGGGGCTTGGCGCCTGTGGCTCAACGGGCTAAGGCGCCAGCCACGTACACCTGAGCTGGTGGGTTCGAATCCAGCCCAGGCCCACCAAACAGCAATGGCGGCTGCAACCAAAAAATGGCCGGCTTTATGGTGGGTGCCTGTAGTCCCAGCTGCTTGGGAGGCAGAGGCAGGAGACTCGCTTGAGCCCAGGAATTGGAGGTTGCTGTGAGCTGTGATGCTACAGCACTCTATCCAGGGTGACAGCTTGAGGCTCCGTCTCAAAAAAAAAAAAAAAAAAAGAAAAAGTGTGAACATTTCTGACGGGCTGATGTGATCCAAAAAAAAAAAAAGGTGACTCTTTTATAGTTTTTATGATTCAAAGGCACCCACAAGGAAACTTGCCCTCATAATCAGACACAATACTCAATACGTGACACAGAGAAAGGTGAAAACCCATGTGTATATTCTAACCCCATGAAGCCCCCACCATGGTACTATTAAGGCCTGGGTGGAGGACCCGAGAGGAGGAGGCACGGCCCCTGAAATCCAAATGCTGGTCCACACCAGGGAAATAGGAAAGCCCAGCCGGGTGATTCTGAAGTTGAACGTCTGCAGCACCATGCGAAATTGCTGCAATGGAAGGAGCTTGGAAAGAAACGATAGGACAGGCTCAGCGCCTGTAGCTCAGTGGCTAGGGAGCCAGCCACATACAACGGAGCTGGTGGGCTTGAACCCAGCCCAAGCCCACCAAAAAACAATGACAGCTACAACCCCAAAATAGCCAGACGTTGTGGCAGGAGCCTGTAGTTTGTCCCAGCTACTTGGGAGGCTGAGGCAAGAGAATCTCTTAAGCCCAAGGGTTTGAGTTTACTGTGAGCTGTGACGCTACAGTACTCTATTGAGGGTGATATAGTGAGACTGTGTCTCAAAAAAAAAAAAGAAAATATAGGACAGATCAAAAATACCTCTGTACCTTAGAGTGGTGTGAGGTTGAATGTGAAAGGTGAAAATGTATGATAGAAGGCACTTGAGATGGTGAGGACTGTATCAAAAAAAAAAAAATATATATATATATATATATATATACACACACATACATATATGTATATATAACCATATATACATTTGTAACCCCTGGAGCTAGTCTTGCAAATTAATAAAACCAAGTAAAAGTCATATGAGGCATAGTTTAAAAAAGAAAAAAAACATAATTGAGCCATGTCCTGGTGCAGACTTGGAACAAGTAAAGCCCTCAAAACCTGTGGAAAGACTGGTTTTCAACCTTAAGAGAATTTAAAGCCTTACTGGGAGTAGCACTAGTCATCACCAGAGTTTGCTTAATTATTCCCTGTCTCCTCCCACTAGTAGTCAGGACCATATGCTGGATAATCAAGACAGATGTCAATCAACACACACACACACACAACACTTCACATGTGTTCTATATGAAACACTACCGGCTCCTATGGAAGTCAACTGATAGTGAGACTCCAAATTAAAATATACATGGGGTCTCAAAGGGGGAAATAGAGAAGATACTCAGAAAAAAAATGAGGTCTAAGAGAACAAAGATCTTTTCAAGGAGATCCCAAGGATGCACCTGCAAGGTCCTCCCCATGATGACTCAGCTCTCAGGAATTTGTAGAAACTTAACTTCCTGGGACCTGGAAACTTGCTTGCTTTGACTTCCTTAAAAGCCAGAGCCGCCTCTCTAGCTTGATTCAAACTGACCGATTTGAAAGGTACCCATGGGCTAGAACTTTTCAACTGGGGATAAAAAGAAGACTGAGACAGTCGAGGAGCATGGCCATTTTTGGACTCTTGTTTGCCATCACTCTGCTGGCTGAAATTAAAGCCCTTCCTCTTTTAAACATGGTGTTTAGGTGTTGTCTCTCTTCATCGGTCCTTGTCTTCTGCAACATATATTTTTGATGAGAAAGTATTCTAAAACAACATGCCAAAATCAAAGCCAGGATCTGAGCTTATTTCTCTTCTGTCTCCTCCTTAAACACACACACACGTGTGCACACGTATTACACACAATTTTATCTCCCAAATGATCTGTTTCCAGTTAAGATACTAAGTACATTATTGCAAAATGGACGGGACTACAAAAACGGGGCTACAGGAAATGGTTCAGCTGAAAATGTCCAGATAGAGGCCCAGAGCCTGGCTGGCAGAAGCCTCTGTGGGCTTCCCAGGGGGGTGGAGGAGGTCACAGAATTGTCTTTAGGCAGTCATCAGCTGCAGTTAAATAACAATAACCTAGAACTAAGGGCTCTCCCTTTAAAAGCTCTGTGTTTCTGCTATGTACAGAAAAACTTGCACTTTGAGACAATAGTTCTTCCTTTATACTTGTTGACAAAGAAATAAACTTCTTTTCTCATTAACCACTTGTCCTCATTCTTCTGATGTGCCTTCATGGACAAATGGCAGCCATTGGTAACAAAATGAAAATGAAATGGCATAAAAGTAGAAGTATGAAGCTAATTTAAAGGTTTCATATGAAGGCTATAACCCAACTATAGCACAAGAATATGGGAAGGGAGGGGAGGGGGGAGGTTAGGGGGAGGGAGGGTAATTGGCAGGGCCACACCTATGGTGCATCTTAGACGGGTACAGGCGAAACTTACTAAATGCAGAATACAAATGTCTTCATACAATAACTAAGAAAATGCCATGAAGGGTATGTCAAACAGTTTGATGAAAACATTTCAGATTGTATACGAAACCAGCACCTTGTACCCCTTGTTTGCACTAATGTACGCAGCTATGACTTAATAAAAAAAAAAAAAGTAGACGGTAAAAAGGTTACAGAAAGGACGATAGTTATAAACAATAAAGGTCTAATATATACATAATTACTATGCCTAGAAATGAGAACCAAACAGATGAAAGAAAGTATTCAAAGATATGATGACAAAAAAGTTATAAAATAAAGACTTGAATCTGAAAATTGATTTCACAGAGAAAAAAGATTATATGAAACACTGAGAAATAGTGAAAGCACTTTTAGTGAGAATAAGATGGAGTCTGTCAGGCTGAGGCTGACGTGGCACAGCTGCTGTGGGCAGTTTAGGTCCTAAGAGGCCTTCACCTCCTGTCTCCCATTCTTGCTGTTTTATAAATTCAGTTTTAACCTAAAAGTGAATGTCTTGAGTAGTTTAGGACTATTGATTTCAGAGACTAACTTTTGAATTAGAAATACTGTTTTGGTTCATGGGTTATGATGATTATTGTTTATTATGGGCCATGGGTTATACCACATCAAAGTAGTCTTCACTCTAACAATGTAACATGTTTAAACAACAAAAAAGTAACCTTCACTTTAACAATATAGAAATAAAAGAAACCTTTACCCTAACAAAATATCTGAGGAAGTCATCAAGGAAAACAACATCAAAGTAACTTTTGTTCTAGGAATATTTATCACCTATGTGTGACTACCTCCCCCAAAGTCTTTTGAGACAAACGTCCTCAGAATCATGGGGAAACCTTAACTAGACAATCACAGAAGGTGTGTGGGGAAGGCTGAGTAGACGAGCTCAGTGGTGCTACTTCAGTTCAGCCCCCAACTCCATTCTGCCAGCCGCTCTTCTGGCTTCATAGGCACAAACCCCAAACCCATCTGAATCCAGGGTGTGGATTATCAGCACCTACTGCCCATTGTCCACTTTAAATACAGTGGAACAATCCTGCATTGTGTGGCTAGCGGTAATTTCTAAACAGTGGCAATAATTCCATAATTTGCACTAGTCCCCTTTATTTTCTGGCCTCAGTTATTGGTTAAATTGTGTCTCTTTCAAAATCCACATATTGAAGTCCTAATTCCTAGGACCTGCCAACAATTTGATCTCACATTCCCCTCATTTCAGAGAAAGAGCAGGACTGGAGATGGAGTGATAAAGATTAAAATCCACAAACATCTACTACTTCATCAATTGTTACACATGAACTGGAGGATTTTACATTCTCTGTGTATTAAGATACCTGATGATGTATTTTCTTTCCTTAGAGTGTGGTATAATTCTTGGATCATATTTTTCTCCTTCAACTTTGTGAGTATAATTTTATTCTCCAGCTGAGAAGTCTGGGCCATCTTAAGGATGTGAGTGCATTGGGAGATAGCATCTTTACAGGGGTAATTAAATGAATGTGAGGTCATATACGTGGGCTCTAATCCCATATACCTGGTGTCCTTATAAGAGGAGGAGACTCGCACACAGACATTCCCAGACGGAAGACAATATGAAGATGCACAAGATAGACGTCTACCTGCAAAGGAGAGCCCAGAAAAACCCAGCTGTGCAGCACCTTCATCTCAGACTTCTAAGCCTCCAGTACTATGAGAAAATAAATTTCTGTTCTTCGCTGCAACAGCTGTAGTAAACTAATACAGACTTATAAGTAAAAATTGGGCCAGATAATACAAAAAGAATAGAAACTCAATCTATCTTCTTTGTCTAGAAGGGAATGGCCTGTTTCCCCAGGTGCCTTTGATCTCCCAACTCAGGGACTTTCTTATACTCCAGAAGATAAAGACTTTAGCCAAACATCCTCCCCTCATGTCAGAGAAGGACTGGACAGAAGATGGCATGACAAAGATTAAAATCCACACCTACCACTTCATAAATTGTTACACACAAACTTGCAGATTTTATATTCTCTGAGTTATTAAGACAATTGACAATGTATTTTCTTTCTTTCTCTGTATCTCTCTCTCTTTCTCTCTCTCTCTCTCTTCCTTTCTCTCTTCTCTCTCTCTCTTTTTCTTTTTTAATTTTTCCTTTTTTTTTTTTTGAGATGGAGACTCAAACTGTCACCTTGGGTAGAGTGCTGTGGCATCACAGCTCACAGCAACCTCCAGCTCTTGGACTCAAGCTATTCTCTTGCCTCAGTCTTCTGAGTAACTGGGACTACAGGCACCCACCACAAAGCCCACAGGTAGTTTTCCTATTGTCAGTAGAGACAGGATCTGCTGTTGGTCAGGCTGATCTAGAACTCCTAAACTCGAGCAATGCACCTTTCTTGGCCTCCCAAAGTGCTAGGATTACAGGTGTCAGCCCACCATGCCTGGCTAATATATTTTCTTTCCTTGGACAATGATACAATTCTTGGATTATATTTTTCTCCTCCAACCTTGTAAGTATAATTTCATTCTCCAGCTGGGCCATCTTAAGCTCCTTTACACTAATGAGTTGGTTTTGCATATATTTTTCTCACGAGTACTCAAAAGAATCACATTCAAAATATTTAGAATCAATATGAAGCAAAGAAAAAAATGAAAATAATAGTAGATTAATATCTCTTAGCTGGAAACAACTAGGAAAAATAAGGACAGAAAATAACTGAAATATACAATTAATAAAGTGTCTCTAACAGATAAATTTCAGAATTATGATCATTAAACATAAGATTGCAAAATATATTTTCAAAAATCTGTGTGCATAATAAACAATGATAACTAATATTTATTGAGTGTTGGTACCACCCAGCCCCTGCCAACAAATAGGCATTAATATTATTTTCACAAAAAACCATCTGGAGTTGTAATATTTCAAGACATTTTACATATGAAGAAGCCAAAATTTAGAAAATGTAAGTAATTTGTCTCAAAGCTGATAAATACGACAAAGAAGAATTTAATTAAAGTCACAAAGAAGAGGTAAAGCAGACCATATCACTGAAGAGGTACTGATAACAATGAAATAAAATTAAAATTGTATTTGAGAATATGAGATAATGTTTGAAGTTGAAAACTATTCATATCCAAGAAGAAAGTAAAAGCAAAGTTGCAAAATATTGAAAAATAACAATATTTCCTTTTATGACACAAAGGATACAGATAAAATATTTTTCAGAAGAAAGTTGATATTGCTATATGGCTCCATTGTTAAACAAGAAAAATTAAGAACAAAAAATTAAGTTTTGAGCTAAAAACAATTAGAATAACAATTTTAAAAGGCTAAGGAAAGAAAAATGAGAATTCAATAACGATAAAAGCAAAGATACTATGACACCCTGGAAAAAGTCAAAACAGAAATCAGATGAGTGGCTGTAGGGGTGATGGAAATATTCTAATCTTGATTGTGGTGGTGCCCCTTTCGGACTGTGTATGTTTTTCTAAACTTATCAAACTGGATATATGAGAAGGATAAATTTTACTGTACTATATCTCAATAAACCTAAATTAAAAAAGCTGAAAGACTTGAAAGTGCTCATACTGTCCTTTCTATAAGTAGTGGGGGGTGCCAAAACAGTGTGTACACATTTTAAGTGATGTTATCTATGTATCACTTTTTGTTTGCTATAATTGGAAGTGTCTGGATGCTTACGGTAATCACTTTGTGCCCCACTTGTAATTGCCTTGTATTCTTTTTTTCAAGAAAAAAAGAATTTCAAATCAAATGTGCCTTGTATTCTTTTTTTTATCAGTTTATATTGAGTATTACAATTTTAATACAGTATTTTCCTTTCTTAAAAATGTGCATACATGTTTTTGGCACCCTCTGCATGTTTAAAGTTATGAATTAAATAAATGATATTTTGGTAAAAACAAAATAATCAGAATTGACTCCGAAAGATATAGAGAATGTAACTTTACACAAAAGGTATCATCCTGTGAAATCAGCCAAAAAAGAAAATGGACTTCAGTTCTAGCCCATGAAAAGCATACATATTTTACTGCAATTAACTAGGATACTCAAATATTTCAGCTCTTCCTCACCACGATCACTGGTTAAAATTCCATGAGTCCCAGCCATAAAATTTCCTTGGATGGGAACACCCTAAAGATATTTAATTTCTCTTCATTTAGTCATTGTTTGCAATAAAGACTTGCTGGTATTTGAAACTGTTGATACTTCAGCTCCTTTATCAGGAAAGAATTACAGAATAACTTCTAGTACAAATCTTATATTAGATGTGATAAAACTGAAGCGTAGTTTAAATGTCTAGTTGATACCTAAATTAAATGCCTGAAGAAATGCCTAAGTTATATGCCTAATTTAAATGCCTAAATTAAAACTCTAGTTTAAGTGACACTACACAGAATGATTCTGATGGATGCCTGAGAGATTAATTACATCACTAAATTGAAATCACACAGGAGGGTGACAAAGAGTCACTGGACAAGCACAGCCATTTCACTGTCTTCGAGGGTTGACAAATCAAGTCAACTCTTTTCTTTGTGCAGAAACATTTGGGAGGTGGCTGATGTCTGCATACATCATTTTTCATTACCAACATATATGTGTCCCTTCTCTTCAATCCTGCACCCCTTCACACAATGTTGAGAAGACAGAAACCAAGACCTTGAGATAAAATGATTAGGAAAGAGAGTGAGTGCAAAGATATGAAAAGCCCATGATTAACAAACAAGGCAGGGTGTTTCTGTCAGTCTAAACTGGGGCAAGATATCAGTCTCTAAAGATTTGCCATTTTTCCACTCTTTTTTTTTTTTCCACTGAGAATCTTATAAGGGTTGAGCAACAGATACATGCTAGTAAGTGAAACAAACATGGTTACTGCCTTTAAGGGAGATGGACTATAAAAAGCTAAAATAATACAAAGAGTTACAAGTTGAGATAAAGGCCATAGCAAAATGAGTAGCGTGTAGTACCAGAAAACCATGCAATGCAGAAGCAAAGCTCCTCCATAGTCTAACCAAGAAGTCTTTTAGAGGAGGGCTTAAGAGCTCACAACTCCAGGAGATGCTATCAATAAATCTGCACATGAAAAATTACAGGAAAGATTATGCAGTGAAAGATTGGGGTGTACTGACACCCTAAGTCAGGAGTGGGGAACCTGTGGCCTTCTACGCCCTCAAGTGTGGCCTTTTGACTAAATCCAAATTTTACAGAACAAATCCTTTATTTTTATTAGTACATGTTTGTTCTTTAAACTTTCTGATCCTATGTTGGACTTCATCCAACATAATGATTTTCCTGTTCTGTTTGGATGTCAGAAGATGTCCAATACTTTTTTATTCTGAGTACATTCTTTGCCCTCAAACAAAAGTTGATCACTGGTTATAGAAGAAACACACTGTTCAGTTTGAAAACACAACAGTTATTTTACAATACAGAACATTTACAGGAACAGTGGACCGAGCTGATTGGTATTGTGGATGTTACAGATTTACGAATGGTGGAAAAAAATTTTCTGGCTGATGGAAGCTGCAGTTGTGAACAGTTACATCCTTTACTCATTAGATAAGGAGAGTGGAGAAAACTGCAGATGCACTTTTCTTACAGAAGAAATCTTGTCACTAAGCTTGTGAGCAATGTGAGGAACAGAAATTAAAGAAAGAGGGGAAGACCATCATCTTCAGACACTGAAGAAAGGCTAAATGGGATGACATATTTTATAAGGCAAAATGAAAAAGAAAATCGACAAGGATTGCATGGTTTCCAGCAGAAGAAACGAGAAAAATGGAAGGAGAGAAACCATTTTCTACTGTGAGACACGCAAGAGGATGTCTGGACTTCATGCTGGACATTGCTTCAAGAAGTATTACACTCAAAAAACTTATAAACAGAAGTAAACCAAACAGTTTAATTATTATATGTAACCTAAAATAGATAATAAAATCATTAAGTGAGTTCATATTTGCATTTTTCTCTTTTAAAACTATAGGAAAATTACAAGTAACCCACCAACTTCTTTCTCACCTAAAATAAATAAGAACTTGGGAGTATGTGGGTAGCAGAAAAATTGAATTGGTTATATTTTCATTTTATTTTTTAAATAAACATATTTAAAATACCAAAGAGTAACTTTTCAATGAAATAATCCTCCAATATTGACTAGCACAATCAAACATTAGTAAACCATAGTGGCTAAATTAGTGGCTACTGTGGTCATGATTTACTTCCAAATCCCTACTAATCCCTAACCTTACTTCTAAATGTCCCCCTACTATTTGGTGCCACTCCCCTCCCAGGTTGATTGGAAATAGTTTATAAGGTTAAGTATATCAACCTATTATCAGCTATTGACAATGGTGCACCATGTTTCTGTTTGAAGTGGAATTTGTGAATAGTTGAATTGCTCAACAGTATCTTTTAATTCTTCCATCACGTCAAAGAAGATTGAAAGAATTCTGAAGAAAGAAAACAAGATTTTTTTTTTTTGAGACAGAGCCTCGAGCTGTCACCCTGGATAGAGTGCTGTGGCATCACAGCTCACAGCAACCTCTAATTCCTGGGCTCAAGCGAGTCTCCTGCCTCCGCCTCCCAAGTAGCTGGGACTACAGGGCCGCTACAACGCCCGGCTATTTTTTGGTTGCAGCCGTCATTATTGTTTGGCAGGCCCAGGCTGGATTCGAACCCGCCAGCTCAGGTGTACATGGCTGGCGCCCTAGCCCGTTGAGCCACAGGCGCCAAGCCAGAAAACAAGATTTTTAATGAGGATTGGGAATTACAGTATTATTTGGTTTCTGCTGAAGACAAGATGATTTACTTGCTGTGTGATACTGCAATATCAACATTAAAGAAAGTCAATGCTCATCAGCACAATAACACTTACAAGGACCACAGATATTTTAGAGGAAGACACACAAAAGATTGTATTGTAGGAATTAAAAGATGAAAAGCAAAAGCAAAGACAATCCTTTCAAATAGGACCTGAAAATGATACCACTGAAACAACTTATAAAGTAGCTTATATACTCAGGTAGGAAAAGGAAGTCATTGAGTGATAAAGAAATTGTCAAAGTTATAAGGTGCTTAGACCCTGATAATGTTGCAAAGTACAAACAACTGCCTCTTTTAAGGAGATCCATAACAAATCAGCAGTATGAATTAGCCTTCAACTTAACAGAACAACTTCATGCAATATTTCAAAAGGAAAATATATATTATTCAATCACTTGGATCAACTGACAATGCTAACTCCACACAGGTTTTACATTTCAGGTCATAACAGAAAATTTTCTTTGCTATAAAAGTTACTTGTTTTGGGCCCTTTTGTGAACAGAACACAGGGAATAGATATCTTCAACAACTTTCAAGATAAATGTCATGAAGTTGGACTGAATTTGGTAAAACCATTGAATATATGTATAGATGGTGCACTTTCCATGACAGGAAAACATGAAGGGTTTGTTGCACAGATCAACAGCAGTATTAACAGATCCAGGTGCTCTCGTTTCTTTTCATTGTACTATATGTTGCATCAACAAAATGTATGTGCTAAATCTACTATTTTGAGTGATGCTTTGCAACTAGTTATAAGTATTGTTAACTATAACAATACTTCAGGCAAATGCAACATGACATTGCCAGTTTCATTGTTAGTCTTGTAACATCCTTGAAGGAAGACGCATTCTGTATGTTTGCTGTTATCATTCTAATGTGTGTTGGCTATAGCAGGGACAGATGTTGTCTCTGTAAGAACAGATAATTAAATTTTATGAAGAACAGAATCAGCAATGTAAATTATTAAAAGAAGATTTCTATAGGAATGCAGCATTTCTGTGTGATACCATGTCAAATAAAAAAAACTTGAATATTTCTTTACAAGGTAAAACTAAGTCTATATATTAACATGATATGTGGCAAAAAGCCAAGCATTTTAAAAAACAAAGCTTTATATTTTTCAGAATACTTCTTCAAAAGGAAATTCAGGGTGAACATTTCCCCCAGTTAACAAAAGTTATCAATGAGGAGGACAAAATATGCAATTCATTTGAAGAATATGCAGCTATTATAGACGTATTAGTCAGAGAATACAATGAAAGTTTCACTGACTTTGAGAATCATGACATCACACTCAAATGAACATTTCAGCCTCACCTAGTTGATATCACCAAAGGCACTGAAAGAACTACAGATGGAATTGTTTGGACTGTCAGTGGTTTGATGCTAAGGAAGATTCAACTGACACATGAAAAAATGCAGTAGAATACCCATACCTTTGGCAACATGCCAGAAAATGCTTTATTGCTTTACTACCACTTATCAACATTTTCTTACCTAACCCAAATCAAGTTGCCTTTAAGGTCACAAATGACTGATACCCCACAGAGGAGATTGATTAAAACTGTGAACTTCCATACTGCAACCAAATATTCAAATTCTTTGCAACAAAAAGCAGAAACGACAAAGTCATTAAAACGTTAGTTACCTTTAAAATTAACAAATAGTTTGAATTTTTTGAAATTATTAAATACATAGTAGTTAGATTTTTATAAGATAATGTATTTCTTAAGTATATTTAATAGAAGTTTGTTGAATGTATTCTTATTTGATTACAGCTAAATTAATGTGGCCTTCCAACATGAAAAGGTTCCCCAACCCTGCTCTAAGGGGAAGCTGTGCTTATAGGCTTAAAGAACATAAAATAAAAGCAGAATGCATGGAGCACAGTAAGTGAAGGTGGAGGATTAGGAATGAGATTGGGGAGGTACACAGAAGTCAATACTTATAGGACTGTAGGCCCTGGTGAAGAGTATGGGTGTGGTTCCGGATGCAGTGGATGAAAGGAAAAGACTCTATGAGATTTATGTTTTCCAAAGATTATTCTGGTTACTCACAAAGATTGGATTCAAACTGTGACCACTGTAAATATCCAATTGAAAACAAACATCCTTAGGTGTACGTTCCTACCCTTGCTTTATATCTCATATAGTCAATGACAAACAAAACACATACACTAACACTCTGTCTTCCTTGTTTATATATAGTCACCATCTAAGCTGCTACTAAGTCATAGAATCATAGCGTGATCCCAAGGGGCCCTACCACTGTAGCTCACAGAGGTCCTACTTCTCATAGGATAGAGATGCTGGAAGTAAATCTTGGGAAGAAATGCTTTGATATGTTCTGTTCTTACCATTTTCTGTCCAGATCTGAGTTTGCCTTCCTGACCTCCTTTTGATCCTGTCCCAGGCAACTATATGGAAACACAAAGAAAAAAAGAGAGAATGTTACTGTCTTCCAGTTGTTTTCACCTTCTTCTCCAGTTTTGCCAACTACTAAAATGGTTAGAAGTTTGGCAAAAAAAAATTTTTACCAACCACAAATTGTTAAAAGTTTGGCTTTTCTTTTTGCCAAACTTCTCTTTCCTTCAGAATTGACAGGCAGTCACAGATGCTCAAGACATTTGAGATATTAGCCACAAAGACCAGGTCTACAGTGGAACAAAATGCCTCTCAGTCTATATTTAAATGATCAGGAAGGCTCCATGGTTTGCATTTATCATAATTATGGATGCAAACTTCCTTCATCTCCAGAAGAGGTGAGAGGTCCCAGGAAGGTATAAAGCATCTAACAACAAGAACATGCAACCTGTCCAAATTACAGGAAGGAGCAGCAGCTCCCACTCAACCTTGTGACCGTTGGGGCTGTTAAGATTATCCTTGAGCTGGAGGAAGTTTCTCTGGACGCTGCTGTGTGTGGTCATCCATGCATAGATAAGGTGTTGAAATCTCCACCTACATTCAGAAAAGTTTATCTTTTACACATTACTGGTATTTTCCCATCAATTACCATCATCCTTATGATAATCAAGCAAACACTAAATGATGAAGTCAGAGGAATCAAGTGATTTGCCTGGTTAACACAATAGTTAGCAACAGACCAGCTCAGCTCAGAAACTCTCCACTCCACCAGTTTTCCACACAACATTTCAGAGGTTTCTCCCTCTGTCATCACATCCCCAGCACTGGTCTGTCTCCCTGCTACTGTGTAGGTTTGTATGTAAAATATTTCAGACCATGAGACTCACTTTGCTCACCAACATATTCAGGAAGGCGATATGTTTGCTACCTTTTTGTAAAATTTTGTAATGAATATTTTGTAAATAAGAGTACATTTAACTACAATTTCCTGTTTCCCCATGTACGGTGATTTTATGTGCAGCTTTTGGGACACACTGTACAACTCTACAACATTTAGGGAAATGTTGTTAGCAAAATGCATGTGATAAGTGCAACTTATAATGAAAACTATATTTGTGGAATTTCGTTTAGCATGCTTGGTCACCAATTCCAACTATCTATCATCTCTCTTTACATGGTATAACTGGGAATCATATTCCCCTCAATGTAAATTGCTCTTAAACCATATTTTCAGGTTTTTTTTAAATTTAGTGACGTCTTTTCAGTTAAATTCCCACATTTACCAATAACCATAGGAGTGGAGTGTAACCTTAAATGCCGGTCAATGATGAGTGAACCACAGTTGAGTAACATGGACTTCTTGCCATTTTAAGATTTAAGATTGTTGGATGTCACTGAACTAACTTTTGGGGCACTAGAACATACCTAAGTTGAGAATTATTTAGTCTTATACTTGTCTTTATACTTACTTAAAAAATCAAGAATCCCGGGAGAGGAGGGGAAAGATGGCCAACTGGAGCAGCTTTTGACAGAAGCTCCTGTCCATAGGGAAGGATTATGACCAGAGAACCCCATAAAGCTGGAGAATAGGAGCCAAGTTGAGAGAGAAGAGTGATAACTGCACGTCACCACTGCTGAAGCAGGCTGTGACTTCAAGAAAGCAAATTTCAAGTACGAAACTCATTCCAAAGGAAAAGTATCTGTCCCCTCCCCAAGAGTGTTTTTTTTTTTTTCTTCTTCTCCGTTTTGGCTCACTATAGGTTTTCTATAGGTGAGCAGTGAACTGAGGACCTCTTGTCTCACCCCACAGAACAGAGTTGCAGGAAATGGGGACTGCTTATCCAGAGGGACCCTACTATGACCCTGAGCATGCTCTTGCCAGGCATGAAAATTGACATAACATTTTTCCCATCATTTTGAACTTCCAGTCCACCTTCCACCCCTCACCTGAAGGTCCAGAATCCTAACCCCTACAGAGACCAGAATGTCT
The DNA here is from genome assembly GCA_963573935.1 of Arctocebus calabarensis. Classification (NCBI taxonomy): domain Eukaryota; kingdom Metazoa; phylum Chordata; class Mammalia; order Primates; family Lorisidae; genus Arctocebus; species Arctocebus calabarensis. The sequence goes on from CAUYON010176911.1 coordinate 16,881, forward strand.
GCAGTTCATTGCCGAGTCTGGGCACTGCAAGGGCCATGTTAGAAAAGCTACACTGTAACAGTGAGCCCAGCAGTAGTGCAGACAAAGAGGGGAGGCTCTCCAGCTTGGCTCTGAGAAAGTGTAAAACAATTGCGGGAGGAGGTTTGAGAGCCACCAGAACCGAGCACATTGCACCCCGCCAGAGCCGGAGCTGCTCACCACTCACTGGAAACACAGCATGCCCACGCTGGAGACACAGCACACCCACGCTGCCAGAGCTGAGGGCACCCCACCCTGCCAGAACTGTGCACCAAGCACCCCACCTGACTGCTGGAGTTGTGCTCCCTGCACTCTTGAAACAGCCACTATACCTACTTCCCTGGCCATGGGAGCTGCCTGGGAGCTGTGCAAGGACACCTACCCTGAAAATCCAGCAATGATAGAGCAATCCTGCCGGTGTCTAATCTTGGAGAAACACTTCCCTAACTCTCAGGACTGCCAGAAGAAGTCAGACCTCAACCTATAGGGATACTAGTACTGCAGAGTGACTGGGGCAAAGGTGTAGTGGCTGAGGAAGAAAATCATTTGCTGACTTGTTTTCCTTAGGTTTGGACTGAGCTCAGGTGGAACACTCTCCAGTTGCCATGAGTACCAGAGACAGGCAGGCCTCACCTCCCCCAGCCAGCAGGTGGCAGAGGGTGATGGCTAGGCTGAGGGGGCATTGACTTTCCTTTGACTCTGGCAGATGTAAAGCCCTGGCTCATGTGCTTATTGGAGGGAGCAGGACCACAGCCCCATGGGATTACCAGTGACTGGGCATGAAAGAGGTGCAAGGTGGAGAAAGAGATACCAGCCCCTCATCCAACTCTGCTACTGGGTGGGCCTTTCTGACTCCATAGAGTGCTGGAGTGAGCCACATTTGAATGGGCAATCATCCTCTGCTATCTAGTTGCCAGAGACCTTTTGAACTTTCCCACTTGAGAGTTGATACTGACTGGGTCAATTGGTTTGAAACTCCTAACTTGGGCCAATCACCCAAGGACCATCTCAGGTGGTACCCTAGTTGTGTGGCAATAAGAAGGGTTGATTTTCCTCTCCCAGTTGTTGCCAGTGGGGAGTGGGGTGTCTTAGTTGTTTGTATTTCTCCAAAGCTGAGATGTCAACCCAGAGTCACTGATCCACTAGGATGGGAAAAAGACCAGCTGAATACAAGACAGAACCACCTACCCCCACCACACCAAGCAGCTTTCCAGAGCCTCAGTCTGTAATTCTGTATAGGTGCTTTGCAAAGCTGTAAGGGGAAAAGCTACAATTACCAGTCCCAGGTCCTTGGCAAAGGGCTGGTTAACCACAAATACACGAGCCCCCAATACAATGTCACCTTACCTGCCCATCTAGCCAAATGGTGAAAATAATCATGGGGTAGAATCAGCAGGAAAAACTCTGGCAACATGAATAATCAGAGTAGATCAACTCCCCCAAGAAATGATGAAACAGACACACCAAATGATCCCATTCATAAACAAATGGCTGAGATGTCAGAAGTTGAGTTCAGAATTTGGATGGCAAGTAAGATCAACAGAAGGAAGGTAAAGATGGAATTAGAATTTCAAGGAGTAATTCAAAAGTTGTCTCAAGAATTTAATGAATTCAAAGACAAAATCACCAAAGATTTTGACACATTGAGGCAAGAACTTGCTGCCCTCAAAGATCTGAAAAAATATAGTATAATCCCTCAGTAACTGAATAGAGCAGGCAAGAGAAAGGATCTCTGACATTGAAAACAAAGCTTTTGAATGCTCCCATATGCCCAAGGAGGAAGAGAAGTGGAGAGCAAAAATGGATCATTCTCTCAGAGAGTTTTGAGTTTTGAGTGGATAATTCAAAGAAAACTAATATTCCCCTTATAGGAATTCCTGAAGGTGACGAGGTTGCTTTAAGAGGCAAAGATGTTATACTCCAAAAGATAATTGAGGAGAACTTCCCAAACATGGCAAGAGATCCTAAAATTTAGATATCAGACAGTTTCAGAACCCCAGCAAGACTCAACCCAAATGAAACATCTTCCAGGCATCAAAGTTAATATGAAGGAGAAAATTCTGCAAGCAGCTAGACATAAGAAAACCATAACTTACATGGGGAAGAATATTAGAATGACTGTAGATTTCACTGATGAAATCTTTCAAGCTAGAAGATGGTGGTCATCAACCTTTAATCTTCTAAAACAAAATAACTTTCAACCTAGGATCCTGTATCCAGCTAAACTGAGTTTCATTTGTGATGGAGAAATTAAATACTTTAATGACATTCACATGTTGAAGAAATTTTTCATAACTAAACCAGCTCCCCAGAATAATCTCAGACCCATCCTCCACAAAGAACAGCACAACACTCCACCACCAAAGTAAACTCAATCAGAAACTTTTGATCAAATCCCAACTTCCACAGTGGTGAAGGGATTAAAAATGTCCACTGGACTTTTGAAAAACTCAACACCCAAAATACTGCCAGGCTTATCAAAACTCTTAATTAATGAGAATGGCTTAAATTGTATAGGTTGGCTGACTGGATACAAAAACTCAGGCCACAAATCTGCTGCATACAAGAATCTCACTTTACCTTAAAAGATAAATATAGACTCAGAGTGAAGGGATAGTCACCTATAATTCAGGTAAATGGAAATCAGAAAAAGCAGGTGTTGCGATTTTATTTGCAGATACAATAGGCTTTAAACCAACAAAAGAAGGAAAGATAAGGAGAGTCACTTCATATTTGTTAAGGAAAACACTCAACATGATGAAATTTCAATTATCAACATTTATGCAACCAACCAGAAGGCATTTATAAGAGAGACTCTAACAGACATGAGCAACTTGATTTCCTCCAGAACCATAATAGTTAGAGATTTTAACACCACTTCATCAGTTTTGGATAGATCCTCCAATAAGAAATTAAGCAAAGAAACTTTATACTTAAAATTAACAACTTTAACAATTGGATTTAACATATCTACAGAATATTTCATCCTAACAAAACTGAATACACATTCTTCTCATCAGCCCATGGAACATCCTCCAAAACTGATCACATCTTAGGTCACAAGTCTAACCTCAGCAAATTTCAAAGAATATAAATTATTCCTTGCATCTTCTCAGACCATTACGGAATAAAAGTTGAACTCAGTAAGAACAGGAATCTGCAAACTCACACAAAGACATGGAAACTAAATAACCTTATGCTGAACAATAGCTGGGTCATAAACGCAATTAAGAAGAAAGGTATCAAATTTTTGGAAGAAGATGATAATGAAGACACGAATTACCAGAATCTCTGGGATAGGCAGTCCTAAGAGAGAAATTTATAGCATTGCAAGCCTTCCTCAAAAGAACAGAAAGAGAGGAAGTCAACAACTTAATGGGACATGTCAAGAAACTGAAAAAGGAAGAACATTCCAACCCAAAACCCAGCAGAAGAAAAGGAATAACTAAAATTAGAGCAGATCTAAATGAAATTAAAAACAAAAGGATTATACAACAGATCAATAAATCAAAAAGTTCATTTTTTGAAAAGGTCAATAAAAATAGATAAACCTTTGGCAAACCTAACCAGAAGTAAAAGAATAAACTGCCTAATTTCATCAATTAGAAATGATAATAAAGGCCAAATAACAACAGACTCCTCAGAAATTAAAAAAAATCCTTAATAAACATTATAAAAAAAACTCTATTCCCAGAAGTATTAAGATCTGAAGAAAATAGACCAATACTTGGAAACACACCACCTTCCTGGACTTAGCCAAAAAGAAGTGGAAATGTTGAACAAGCCTATATCAAGTTCTGAAATAGCATCAACCATAAGAAATCGCCCCAAAAAGAAAAGCCCAGGACCAGATGACTTCACCTCAGAATTCTACCAATCCTTTATACAGGAACTAGTAACTACATTACTTAACCTATTCCAAAACATAGAAAAAGAAGGAATACTCCCCAACACATTCTATTAAGCAAATATCACCCTGATCCCCAAACCAGGAAAAAAACCCAACAAGAAAAGAAAATTATAGACCAATATCTCTAATGAATATTGATGCCAAAATATTCAATCAGATCCTAGCAAACAGAATACAGCAATACATCAAACAAATTATACATCACGACCAGGTGGGTTTCATCCCAGGGTGCCAGGGATGGTTTAATACATGCAAATCTAGAAATATAATACATTCACATAAACAAAATAAAAAATAAAGACCATACAATTCTCTCAATTGATGCAGAAAAAGCTTTTGATAACATTCAGCATCCTTTCTTAATCAGAATGCTTAAGAGAATAGGTATAGAACAAACATTTCTTAAACTGATAGAGGCCATCTACAGCAAACCCATAGCCAATACCGTCTTGAATGGAGTAAAATTGAAATCATTTCAACTCACATCAGGAACCAGGCAAGGTTTTCCATTGTCTCCACTGCTTTTTAGCATTGTAATGGAAGACTTAGCCATTGCAATCAGGCATGAGAAGGCAATCAATGGTATCCAAATAGGATCAGAGAGGATCAAACTTTCACTCTTTGCAGATGATATTATTGTATATTATCTGGAAAGCTCCAAGGACTCAACTACAAAACTCCTAGAGGTGATCAAAGAATATAGTAGCATCTCACAATATAAAATCAATACTTACAAATCTGTAGCCTTTATATATACGAACAATAGTCAGGCTGAAAATATAGTCAAGGACTCTATTCCCTTTACGATAGTGCAAAAGAAAATGAAATATCTGGGAGTCTATCTAACAAAGGACGTGAAAGATCTCTATAAAGAGAACTATGAAACTCTGAAAAAAGAAATAGCTGATTGATGTTAACAAATGGAAAAATATAGCATGCTCATGGCTGGGAAGAATCAACATTGTTAAAATGTCCATACTTCCCAAAGCAATCTACAGATTTAATGCGATCCCTATTAACGTACCTCTGTCATACTTTAAAGATCTGGAAAAAATAGTATTTTGTTTTATATGGAAACAGAAAACACCTCGAATAGCCAAGATTGTACTCAGAAATAAAAACAAATCGGGAGGTAGCATGCTACCAGACTTCAGATTATACTATAACTCTATAGTGATCAAAATAGCATGGTACTGGCACAAACACAGAGAGGTAGATGGATGGAACATAATTGAAGACCAAGAGGTGAACTCAGACACTTATTGTCATTTGATCTTAGATTAACAAAAATATAATTGGGAAAAAGATTCCCTATTTAACAAATGGTGCTGGGTGAATTAACTGATGACTTGTAGAAGACTGAAACTGGACCCACACCATTCTCCTCTAACAAAAATTGACTCTCACTGGTTAAAGGACTAACTTAAGACATGAAAATATAAAAATTCTTAGAGAGAGTGCAGGGGAAACACTTGAAAAATGTTGGCCTGGGAGAATACTTTATGAGGCCTGGGAGAATACTTTATGAGGAGGACACTCCAGGCAATTGAAGCAACATCAAACATACTTTACTGGGATCTGATCCATCTAAAAAGCTTCTGCACTGCCAAGAACACAGGAAGTAAAGCAAGTAGACAGCCCTCAGAATGGGAGAGGGTTTTTGCAGGTTATATTTCTGACAAAGGTCTAATACCCAGAACCCACAGAGAAATCAAACTTATTAATAAGAAAAGAAGTGATCCCATTTCATTGTGGGCAAGAGACATGAACAGAAACTTCTCTGAAGAAGACAGGCACATGGTCTTCAGACACATGAAAAAATGCTCATCATCTTGTGGCCCCTGTGGCTCTTCCAGTAGGGTGCCGGCCCCATATACCAAAGGTGGTGGGTTCAAACCCAGCCATGGCCGAACTGCAAAACAGAAAAATAGCCGGGCATTGTGGCCGGTGCCAGTAGTCCCAGCAACTTGGGAGGCTGAGGCAAGAGAATAGCCTAAGCCCAGTAATTGGAGGTTGCTGTGATGCCACAGCACTCTACTGAGGGCAATAAAGTGAGACTCTGTCTCACCAAAAAAAAAAAAAAAATGCTCATCATCTTTGATCATCAGAAAAATTCAACCAAAACCACTTTGAGATATCATCTAACTCCAGTAGGAGTAGCCCACATCAAAAAATCTGAAAACTACAGATGTTGGCATGGATATGGAGAAAAGAGAACACTTCTGCACTGCTGGTGGGAATGCAAGCTAGTATGTTCCTTTTGGAAAGAAGTTTGGAGAACACTCAGGGATCTAAATGTAGACTTGCTGTTTGATCCTGCAATTCCTCTACTAGATGTATATCCAGAAGACCAAAAATCACTTGGCAGTAAGGATATATGACCAGATTGTTCACTGCAGCTCAATTGATAATTGCCAAGTCTTGGAAGAAGCCCAAGTGCCCATCAACCCATGAATGTTTCAATAAATTGTAGTATATGTATACCATGGAATACTATGCAGCATTAAAAGAAGATGGATGTAAACTCTTTTATGTTTACATGGATGGAACTGGAAAATATTCTTCTTAGTAAAGTATCTCAGGAGGGGAAAAAAAACCAATGTACTCAGTACTACTATAAGACCAATTGATATTTACTCACACTTTCATATGAGAGATGAATCACAACTATAGCCCAGGATGAAGAAGGGAAGGGGAGGAAGATGGGAAGGGAGGGGTATGGTTCGATAGAGGGAGGGTTAATGGTGGAACCACACCTATGGAGCATATTGCAAGGGCACAAGTCAAATCTATCAAGTATTGAACACAATGTCTTAACACTGTGATTAAGTAAATGAAGTGAAAGCTATGTTAATTAGTAGGATGTAAACACTCCAATTAGTACAAATAATCAACACATTGAATCCCCAAAAGACATAAATGTATTCATGATCTATGTATATATGAGTTAATAAAAATTAATTAATTAATTAATTAATTAAAAAATAAAAATGAGTTAAAAAAAGAAATAAATAAACTTTAAAAGATAAAAAAAAATCAAGAATCCCAACTAAAACACATAAAACCTTGTCTGAAATGCTCATGCTTCCCAGCCAGGTCAGAAATAAGGTGGAAGGAAAACCTTTGACTAAGATGTAAGGTGGGGGAACATGAAAGATCATTTTTTAAAGGAGACATTAGCCTTTTATAAATATTGTCTTAACCATCACAATTAGGCAAGAAAAGGTGATCAAGGATATCCACATAGGGTCAGAAGAGATCAAACTCTCACTCTTCGCAGATGATATAATTGTATATCTCGAAAACACCAAGGATTCTACTACAAAACTCTTAGAAGTGGTCAAGGAATATAGCAGTGTCTCAGGTTACAAAAGCAACACTCATAAATCTGTAGCCTTTCTACATACCAACAATAGTCATGCTGAAAAAACAGTCAAGGACTCTATTCCTTTCACAGTAGTGCCAAAGAAGATGAAATATTTGAGAGTTTACCTAACAAAGGATGTGAAAGACCTCTATAAAGAGAAGTATGAAACTCTAAGAAAAGAAATAGCTGAAGATGTTAACAAATGGAAAAACATACCATGCTCATGACTGGGAAGAATCAACATTGTTAAAATGTATGTACTACCCAAAGCAATATACAATTTTAATGCAATCCCTATTAAAGCTCCACTGTCACAATTTAAAGATCTCAAAAAAATAATACTTTGTTTTATATGGAATCAGAAAAAACCTCGAATCGCCAAGACATTACTCAGAAATAAAAACAGAGCAGGAGGAATCACACTACCAGAACTCAGATTACACTATAAATCGATAGTGATCCAAATAGCATGGTACTTCCACAAAAACTGAGAGGTAGATGGATGGTACAGAATAGAGAACCAAGATGTGAATACAGCTACTTACTGTTGTTCGATCTTTGACAAGCCAATTAAAAACATTCAGTGTGGAAAAGATTCCCTATTTAACAAATGGTGCCAAGTGGATTGGCTGGCGACCTGTAGAAGACTGAAACTGGACCCACACCTTTCACCATTAACTAAGATAGACTCTCACTGGATTAACAATTTAAACTTAAGACATGAAACTATAAAAATACTAGAAGAAAGTACAGGGAAAACTCTTGAAGAAATCAGCCTGGGTGAATATTTTATGAGGAGGACCCCCCGGGCAATTGAAGCAATATCAAAAATATAGTAGGGACCTGACCAAACTAAAGACCTTCTGCACAGCCAAGAACACAGTAAGTAAAGTTAGCAGAGAGCCCTCAGAATGAGAGAAGATATTTGCAGGTTATGTCTCCAACAAAGGTTTAATAACCATAATCCACAGAGAACTCAAACTTATTAGTAAGTGATCCCATCTCAGGGTGGGCAAGGGACTTGTAGAGAAACTTCTCTGAAGAAGACAGGTGCACAGCCTACAGACACATGAAAAAAATGCTCATCTTCCTTAATCATCAGAGAAATGCAAATCAAACTACTTTGAGATATCATCTAACCCTAGCAAGATTAGCCCACATAACAAAATCCTCAAACCAGAGATGTTGGCGTGGATGTGGAGAAAAGGGAACACTTCTACACTGCTGATGGGAATGCAAACTAATATGTTCCTTTTGGAAAGATGTTTGGAGAACACTTAGGGATCTAAAAATAGACCTTCAATTTGAATCTACAATTCCTCTACTAGGTATTTATCCAGAATACCAAAATCCCATTATAACAAAGACATTTGTACCAGAATGTTTATTCAGCCCAATTCATAATTGCTAAGTCATGGAAGAAGCCCAAGTGCCCATTGACCCACGAATATATTAATAAATTGTGGTATATGTACACCATGGAATATTATGCAGCCTTAATGAAAGATGGAGACTTTACCTCTTTTATGTTTACATGGATGGAGCTAGAACATATTCTTCTTAGCAAAGTATCTCAAGAATGGGAGAAAAAGTATCCAATGTACTCAGTCCTACTATGAAGCCAATTTATAGCTTTCATATGAAAGCTATAACCCAATTATAGCTCAAGAAGAAGAGGAAGAGCGAGAAGGAGGGGTGTGGGGAGGATGGGTGGAGGGAGAGTAGTTGGTGGGACCACACCGACAGTGCATCTTACAAGGGTACATGTGACATTTACTAAATGTAGAATATAAATATCTTAACACAATAACTAAGAAAATGCCATGAAGGCTATGTTAACCAGTTTTGATCAAAATATTTCAAATTGTATATAAAACCAGCACTTTGTACCCTATGATTGCAATAAAAAAAAGATACCACCACTT
>CAUYON010176917.1:0-26834 GCA_963573935.1 Arctocebus calabarensis
TCACGCTGTCTCCCTGTGTCCCCAAAGGGATGTTTCTGGGCAGATCTCGCCAGCCAGAGATGCCTGAATTCTTCTCTCCCCAGTCTCACCGAGCCCAGTTGCAAGGAAGCTGTTACTCGGCCACCATCTTGGCTCCTCCTCTATATATTTTTATTTTATTAAAAAAAGTTTTCGGCTCGGCGCCTGTGGCTCAACGGGCTAAGGCGCCAGCCATGTACACCTGAGTAGGCAGGTTCGAATCCAGCCCAGGGCCTGCCAAACAACAATGACGGCTGCAACCAAAAAAATGGCCGGGCGTTGTGGCGGGCACCTGTAGTCCCAGCTACTTGGGAGGCGGAGACAAGAGACTCGCTTGAGCCCAGGAATTGGAGGTTGCTGTGAGCTGTGATGCCATAGCACTCTATCCAGGGTGACAGCGTGAGGCTCTGTCTCAAAAAAAAAAGGTTTCCTAACCACTAGACCACCAGGGTATTTTTCTAATTATTAAATACAATATGAGATAAAAGTGCTTTGTAAGAAACTAGAATATTTATAATATATAGTATAGACTATTATGTCCAGTATGATTAGGGAATAAAATGAGATAGACTCATTCAAACTTACTAGAAACTTATTATAAATAACTTAGATTACTATTTTCTTGCAACTATTATTATATAAGAAATACATGCTTATTCTAAAATTAGATTAAAATTGAAAAGAATATGGAATCCACCTATTCCAGTTAAGTGTATGTGTATTTTTCTTTATTTACTTGAGATCAGATTATGTAGTAATGTTTTATAACTTGTTTTTTATACTTAATGTTATAATCAGCAATATGTATTATTCGTTATACTTTTACACTGTGTATTTACATTAACAGTTTATGGTTGATAGCTAAAATGGCTTTGCTGTTTTACCAAGCAGAGATACTATATGAGTTTGACAGTTTAAGGATGTGGTCCTTAAACGTTTTATATAAAGTAGGCCTACACTGATGCTGTCTGTGATTGGACACTATTGATATATATAAATTTTAATATTCAAAACATAAATGAAATGAAAGGCAGAAATCAGAACAGATACTGTTATCTTTTGTTTTGATACTGAAATTTAGGGGACAAAGTGCTTAATTTTTAACTAGATGTTTACAATTATTTGTGTATACTTATAGAACATTTGCTACCTTCACATTATATATGAGCCTTTGGAGGTTAAGGGCTTTTAGACATCTTTGTATCCTCCATTGTACCTAATGGATTGCTTTGCAACTATTTGTTAAATTGAATTTCTAATTGTAATCTGAAATAAAACAAAAATATAAGTAAACTGTAATCAGTGATTTGACGTATTTATGCTGTCTTTTAATAATGTTATTGGTGGGTCCATACCTACGGTACATCTTAGAAGAGTACAGGTGAAACTTACTAAATGTATAATATAAATATCTGAACACAATAACTAAGAAAATGGCATGAAAGCTATCTTAACCAGTTTGATGAAAATATTTCAAATTGTGTATAAAACCAACACATTGTATCCAATGATTGTATTAATGTACACAGCTATGATTTAATAAAAACAAACAAAAATAATGTTATTAATAATGTTAAATAGTTTCTAAAAGACAGGTCTAACTGTCGGGCTTATGAACGGTTTGGCTGTTTAACACCCTTTCCTATAAAACTTATAACTGCTAGGTGTATATAATTGTATTAGTATGTATTCTTAAATTATAACTTTTTTTTTAAGAGAAAATAACCAGCCAGTATCAGATCAGTCTTGCTAATCTAATTTAAAATAATGGTAAAGGTCAAAGATCTAGTGAAAATAATTTGATAGACAGTTTGGATGCAGAGGACTCCACAATGTCTGTCTTTACCTTATTGCCAAAGAAATAAGCAGTTTTTTTGTTTGTTTGGGGTTTTTTGCAGTTTTTGGCCAGGGCCGGGCTTGAACCTGCCACCCCCAGTATATGGGGCCAGCACCCTACTCCTTGAGCCAGAGGTGCCTCCTGAAATAAGCAGTTTTTTAGCAGAGAGACCAGAGGCAAGGAACATACCATTGAATGAAACTATTTTCCATATGCAAAAGAATGAAGGCTGTAGAAATCAAAAGGAAAGACTAGATGTGTAGAGAAAGACTTTAATGGAGAAATAATTTGTAACCTATCACACTTTATTTAATTGAATGTGGGGAGCAAGGAAAATAATAGGATATTATTATGAAGTTTAGGCCAGATTACAGTATAAGGAATTGCTGTGAGGTGGAGTTATGATGTGGTGAAAAGATCATGCTCAGAGTGACGTGGCCCCATGTCCAGAATAGTCCACATGCTCAGCTTTGTTAGTGAAGAATTTTTATTACATAGATACATCTCAACTTAAATAAATCCCATAGGTCAACACTTTAAGAAGGCATTTCCTTTCTACACTTCTCTGTGTTTTTGTTTGTTTTGTCTTGTTATTCTTTATTTTTGTACTGTGTTTTCTTCTTTATAATAGATGTCATATACAGAAGGTGCCAAAGATGTGCATATATTTTAAGAAAAGAAAAAACTGTTAAAATTGTAATACTCAATATATACTGATAACGTTTGTTATCTTCTATCACTTGTAATTGCAGAAGTCAAATGTGACTTTGAGTATTATAATTTAATATAATTTTTCATTTTCTTAAAATTTGTATACATGCTTTTGGCACTCTCTGTATTTAATTGTTTAGCTGACTGGTTAGTACTAAGTGAGAATTTTGGGAGCCAGTATTATTTTTCCTGTTAGAAAGATTCAGAAATTTTTGTTGTTGTTGTTACTGTTGTGATTAGTAGATCCTATCTTATTACTGGGATGTCCTGGAAAAATTATCTCTGGACTTCCTACTATTAATAGGGTTTTTATTCATGTTTTAAAAATATCACAAATAAGTATTTTTGAACACCTACTTTTTGCCTTGAATTATAAAATTTACAAGAATTATAGAGAATATATTCAGAATTGTTCTACTGTGATTAAGCAAGTTTTCTTTAAAGTAATCAGGGTTTATAAATTTAAAAAAAAGTAATCAGGGTTTACAAGGAGGAAAAATCTTAAGATTCTTAATAATGAAGAGTACTTTGGTTGGCGTTTATTAGATCTTCCAAAGTGGGATTCAGCAATTATTTTTCTGTTTTAGACAATACACCGTTTGAAAAATTTAAGGAAAGGACAAAGGAGATCTTCTATACTTGTAACTCACACCGAATTAATGCCTGACCAGATGGCAACGCATGAAGTCCAAAGACACATTTCCCACCAAGCAAATGCACTGTGTCATTTTCACATTGCAGCAAGTATCAACCCTGCCACAGGTAAAGGATAGTAAAGTATTATTTCTCATAAATACATTGAAATCAGGTAAGCAAATAGAAAAGTGGGGCTACTTTTATAACCTGTTTTTTATTTTGTGTTATTATTCTATATTACCTTTTAAAATATGTCTGAATTGAAATAGTAATATAAGGTACCGTTTCTTAAATTAGGACTATGGGATTCTCAGAGGATAACTTTTGGAAGTATTATGGAGTATCTTTGTCTAGAACAGTTGTTTTTCAATCTTTTTAATCTCATGACACAGTTGAACCTGTAACTAAATTTCACAGCACACTTAAATTATATTGATTAAAAAAATTAAAAGTAAGAATATACTTACTGTGCTTTGAAATTCTTTTGAAAATAATTAATCTTTAAAAATTTTCATGGCACACCTAAGATCCTCTCATGCACACAAATGTGCCGTGGCACACCAGTTGAAAATCACTCGTTTAGAATATAATAAGGGTTCCCAGCAAATAAGAGTTTTAGTTGAACCTGGTATCACAAATGGTGGCAGCTTGTTTAATTAATATAATTTCCCTCGCTTAATGTTTTAACTCTTATTCCTTTTTCTTGACTCTTTATAACTCTGTCTAAATATATTTTACAAGTTCTCTTTATATCTCAGCATCTTGTTTTCTATCCCTGTAGGCTTTCTTATCTTATAGTTACAGTCATATGTTTTTGAAATGGAAATCTGTTGCTTCAGAGTGAAGAAGGTCAAATGTTTGTTGATGTAAAGATGGCATTCAATAAATAGAATTCCAAAAGTGTGATCTATAGCAGTGGCTGTATAGATATACGCTGTCCTATACAGTAGCCACTAGCCCCATGTAGCTATTTGAGCACTTGAAATGTGGCTAATCTGAAACGAGATGTGCTATAAAATACACACTGAGTTTCTCAAGGCAGTATAAAAAATGTAAAAATTTCATTAATAATTTTGGGGCAAAAATATCAAGGTTAGAAGAAAAAAAATCTTCCCTTTCTTTTTTTTTTTTATTAAATCATAGCTGTGTACATTAATGTAATCATGGAGTACAATGTGCTGGTTTCATATAAAATCTGAAATATTTTCATCAAACTGTTTAACATAGCCTTCATGGCATTTTCTTAGTTATTGTGTTAAGACGTTTATATTCTGCATTTAGTAAGTTTCACCTGTACCCTATACCCATTTTCTTAAGTGTTCTGATCCTGAAAGGATGCTGGATATTATTGAAAGTTTTTTCTGCATCAATTGAGAGATTCATAAGGTCTTTGTTTTTTAATTTTTTTATGTGATGAATTATATTTCTAGATTTACATATATTGAACCAACCTTGAGACCCTGGGAAAAAACCCACTTGGTCATGGTGTATAATTTATTTGATGTGTTGCTATATTCTGTTTGCTAGGATCTTGCTGAATATTTTTGCATCAGTATTCATTAGTAGTATTGGTCTATAGCTTTCTTTTCTCGTTGGGTCTTTTCCTGGTTTGGGGATCAAGGTGATGTTTGCTTCATAGAATATGATGGGTAGTATTCCTTCTTTTTCTATATTTTGAAAAAAGTTGAATAATATAGGTACTAGTTCCTCTTTAAAGGTTTGGTAGATTTCTGATGTGAAGCTATCTGGTCTTGGGCTTTTCTTTTTAGGGAGAATTTGTATAGTTGGTGCTATTTCAGAACTTGATATAGGCCTGTTCAACATTTCCACTTCATTCTGGCTAAGTCTAGGAAGGTGGCATGCTTCCTCATATTGGTCTATTTCTTGCAGATTTTCATATTTCTGAGAATAGAGTTTCGTGTAATACTCATTAAGGATTTTTTGAATTTCTGAGAAGTCTGTTGTTATTTTGTCTTTTCCATTTCTGATTGATGAAATTAGAGATTTTACTCTTTTTTTTCCTGGTTAGGTTAGCCAAAGGTTTATCTATTTTATTGACCTTTTCAGAAAACCAACTTTTTGATTTAATGATCTGTTATATAATCCTTTTGTTTTCATATTTCATTTAATTCTGGCTAATTTTGATTATTTCTTTTCTTCTACTGGGATTGAGATTGGAATGTTCTTCCTTTTCCTATTGCTTGAGATGTCTCATTAAGTTGTTAATTTCCTCTCTTTCCGAACTCTTGAGGAAGGCTTACAGTGCTATTAATTTCCCTCTTTGGACTGCCTTTGTGGTATCCCAGAGGTTCTGATAATTAATGTCTTCGTTATCATTTTGTTCCAAAAATTTGGTAATTTTTTTCTTAATCTCATCTATGACCCAGCTATCATTCAGCATAAAGTTATTTAGTTTCCATGTTTTGTATGAGTATGCAGATTCCTGTTGTTAGGAATTCAACTTTTATTCCATGGTGGTCCAAGATGATGCAAGGAATAATTTCTATTCTTTTAAATTTGCTGAGTTTAGACTTGTGACCTAAGATGTGATCAATTTTGGAGTATGTCCCATGTGCTGATGAGAAGAATGTATATTCAGTTTTGTTAGGGTGAAATGTTCTGTAGATGTCTGTTAAATCCAGATGTTGAATTTTAAGTCTAAAATTTCTTTGCTTAGCTTCTTTTTGGAGAATCTATCCAACACTGCCAATGGAGTGTTAAAATCTCCGACTATTATGGTGCTAGAGGAAATCAAATTGCTCATGTTGTTAGAGTCTCTCATAAATTGAGGAGCATTCTGGTTGGTTGCATAACTGTAAATAATTGAAATCTTATCATGTTGAGTGCTACTGTTAAGAAATATGAAATGACCATCCTTATCTTTCCTTACTTTTGTTGGTTTAAAGCCTATTGTATCTGCAAATAAAATTGCAACACCTACTTTTTTCTGATTTCTATTTGCCTGAAATATAGATGACCAACTCTTCAGCCTGAGTTTGTATTTATCTTTTAAGGTAAGATGAGATTCTTGTATGTAGCAGCTATCCGGCCTGAGTTTTTTTATCCAGCCAGCCAACTTGTTCCTCTTTAGAAGACAATTTAAGCCTTTCACATTAATTGAGAATATTGATAAGCCTAGTAGAATTTTGGATATCGTGTTTTTCGAAAGTCCTGTGACATTTTTAATCCTTTCTCCACTGTGGAAGTTAGAATTTGATCAAAAGTTTCTGAGTGAGTTTACTTTTGTGGTGGAGGATTGCACTGGTCATTATGGAGTATAGGTCTGAGAATATCCTGGAGTACTGGTTTAGTTATGGCAAATTTCTTCACTAAATGAAGAAATGAATGTCATTAAAGTATTTAATTTCTGCATCATAAATGAAACTTAGTTTCACTGGATACAGGATCCTGGGTTGAATTGAAAGTTATTTTGGGCTTGGCGCCTGTGGCTCAACGGGCGAAGGCACCAGCCTTGTACACCTGAGCTGGTGGGTTCAAATCCAGCCCGGGCCTGGATTTGAAACAAACAACAATGGTGGCTGCAACCAAAAAAAAAATAGCCTGGCATTGTGGCGGGCACCTGTAGTCCCAGCTAACGGGAGGCAGAGGCAGGAGACTCGTTTGAGTCCAGGAATTGGAGGTTGCTGTGAGCTGTGATGCCATAGCACTCTATCCAGGGGTGACAGCTTGAGGCTCTGTCTCAAAAAAAAAAAAAAAAAAAGAAAAGAAAAGAAAGTTATTTTGTTTTAGGAGATTAAAAGTTGATGACTACCCTCTTCTAGCTTGAAAGGTTTCAGCAGAGATATCTGCTTGAAAGGGGAGATTCTTCCCCTTGTAAGTTATGCTTTTTTTCCGTCTGGCTGCTTACAGAATTTTCTCCTTCATTTTAACTTTGGCGAAGTTTATTATAATATGCCTAGGAGATGTCTTATTCGGGTTGAGTTGTGCTTGGGTTTTGAAACTGTCTGCTATCTGAATTTCAGAATCTCTTGGCATGTCTGGAAAGTTCTCCTTCATAATCTCATGAAGAAGAGCCTCTGTGCCTTGCAAAGCAACTTCATCACCTTTAGGGATTCCTATAAGGCAAATATTAGTTTTCTTTGACTTCTCCCAGAGCTCTCTGAGAGAATGATCTGTTTTTACTCTCCATTTCTCTTCTTCTTTGAGAGTTTGGGAGTGTTTGAAAGCTTTGTCTTCAATGTCAGAAATCCTTTCTTCTGCTTGCTCCATTCTGTTACTGAGGGATTCTACTATAATTTCTCAGATCTTTGAGGGCTGCAGATTCTTGTCTCAATGTGTCAAAATCTTTGGTGATTGTCGAATTGAGACAGATTTTGAAATGCTCCTTGAATTTCTAATTCCAACTTTACCTCCATTCTATTAACCTTATTTCCCATTCAGATTCTGAATTTGATTTCGGACATCTCAGCCATTTGTTTATGAATGGGATCTTCAGTTGTGTTCGCCATATCGTTCCTTGGGGGAGTTGATCTACTCTGTTATTCATGTTACTGGAGTTTTTCTGCTGATTCCATCCCATGATTATTTTATACCATTTGGCTAGATGAGAAGATAAGGTGAAATTGGGTTGGGGGGCTCCTGGAGTAGTGATTAACCAGCCTTTGCTCCAGAGCTAAGATTGGTGTTTGTACCTTTTCCCTTAGAGCTTTGCAAAGGACCTGTACTATGGCCTGAGACACTGGGGACTTACTGGGTGTGATGGGGCTAAGTGGCTCTGTCTTGTTTTCAGCTAATCTCTGTCCTACCCTAGTGAATCAGTTACTCTGGGTTGAAGTCTTAGCTGTGGAGAAATATCAGCAATTAAGTCACCCCACTCCCCATAAGTAACAACTGGAAAAAGAAAATCAAACCTTCCCACAACCACACACCCAAGGTACTACTTTGGATAGTCCTCAGGTGATTGGCCCAGTTCAAGAGGTCTAAGTCAATTGTCTGGACCGGACAACTGGTCTCAGGTGGGAGAGTTCTAAAGGTCTCTGGCAACTAGATAGCAAGGGTCTGCTGCCAGCTCAAGTATGACTCTCTCCGATGCTCTGTGAGGTCAGAAGGACCCACCCAGCAAATGAGTTAGTCTAGGAAGGTTGATGCCTCCTTCCCCACCTTTCACCTCTGTCACACCCAGTCATTGGTACCCCTGCAGGGCTGTGACCCAGTTCCCTCCAATGAGCAGATGCTCCTGGGGTTTGGACCTGCCTGAGTCACAGGGAGATCTAGGTCTCCTTGGCCAGGCCTCCACCCTGTGCTACCATCCAGCAGGGGGAGCTGAGGCCTGCCAACCTTGGGTGGTTAATGGAGGCTAGGGCAGTTCAGTCATTTCCAACCCCGCCCCTAATTGATGTTGCTGACAGAACAGAACAATTTTGCAGAATTTGTTTCTGTCCCAGCTGTATTCCTCTGCGCATCAAACATTGTTTGAGTTCACAGAAACTTGACTTAGCCCGGTCTGTGCTGCTGCCCAGAGGTGGCGTGTCTATCTTGGCTGCAGTTTGTGTTGGGGCGGGTGCAGTTAGAGCTCATACTAGGCTTTCGGTTTCTGCCTCTTCCCACCTGCCTTCGTCTCAGCTATGATTCCCTGAGGACTGGGTGCGTCTTAGGCTCACTAAAGCAGTCCTCTGGCTCAGCCCTGCTGTTGGAGTATGCTGTCTTTGAGCAGGCTATTCTAGTCCCTGCACCCTGCCCAGGCAGATACCACCTCAGGCATACCCTTTACTCATGGGGCCTGCGTTTACATCCCAGATCTGTTCCGCCAGTGGCTGCCACCGGAGAAGATGCCTGGCTTCCTCTGGTTGCCCAGAGAGACAGGGAGTGTCTCCCCAAAATATCCCCAGGGATATGAGCCCTATTGTTCCCACCACTGCTGCTGCTGCTGCTCTGTGCCGCTGGGCACCGCCTTTCCTCCTATGGGGTTCCCTCTGCCTCAGTTCAGTGTCTTCTTCTTATTCCCATGCTGCAGAATCAGCACAGATCAGGAACAGCCCATGTCCTGTCCACTCCTCTTGAGGAAATGCCCAAGAATCTGGACTCCATGGGGGACAGGCTTCCAGACCTCGGGATGAGAGTGGGGGGAGTGCTGGGAGTTCAGAGTTGCAGGTAGAGAATACATATAGTTCTATACAGTTTTATGCCTGGCGGGGGAGTGCCATGGCACATTTGGAAGTTCTCTCTAGGGAAGGAGTTCTGGTTTTTAGAGGGTCTCTCCCAAGGGATAAAATAGCAGGGAATCTGAACTCTGCTCTCTTATTTGTGTAAAGTATATGGCGAGCTGTTTTGATGGGGGGAGGGACTCCTATCCACTTGGCGATGAATTTTGTGCCTATTGTTTGTTTCCTTGGGGTTGCAGCTTGCCTCAGCAGGGTTGATGTGTGTTCTTCAACCTTCTCTCTTGGCTCAGCTCCAAACCATTGGCTTACTTGCTAAACTTCTGTCCTTTAAGTCTTCTGGATGGGAGCCTCTATGGAAAGCTGCGCCCAGTCAGCCATTTTGCCTCCACCTCCTAATCTTCACCTTTTAACCTATTTTATTTATACATAGCCTAACTTACCTACATACTATTTAAAAAATTATTTTGTTAAAAATGTTTAACATCATGCACTTACTGGTACTTCTTGTAAATATAGCATTTAGGGTGACCAATTGATTGACAAATGCAAATAATTTTATATTGTTAAGATTATTTCTCTTCACCTTTTTTTGAGGGGGAATTTTTGAATCTTCAGTGAAGCTGAAAAAAATCATACAATAAAAACCCACTTAACCCTGGGTCACGATGTTAATGTCTTACACGTATATGCTTTTGTTTCCCCCCTCTGCCTGTATATATGTATGTCTTTGTTCTATTTTTTTCACTGAGCCATTCAGAAGCGAAGTTGTTCACATTACCTTTCATCTCCTAAATATTTTACATTACCTAAGTATTTCAAAATGAGTCTTTTAATGAATAGGGAGTTCAGCTCTATAATACTGCTATTGCATGCAAGGGACATGGACAAAATAATGTCATGTAATATATATTATTCCTATACAAATATAGCATCCCTAAACTCTAATCTAGAAGAGTCTTTCTTAGTTATCAAAAATAGTTACTCAGTCTCAAAATATTGTCTGTCAGTTGTCTTTTAGAATGTTTTGCAATCTGAATATTTGTTCATAAGATTTGGATTCAACATTTTTAGCAAGAATGCTATATAGACCAGGAGTGGTGGCTTACACCTATAATCTTGGCACTCTGGGGAGGCTGAGGTGGGTGGATTGCTTGAGCTCAGGATTTGGAGACCAGTCTGAGCAAAAGTGAGACCCCGTCTTTAGTAAGTAGAAAAATTAGCTGGGAGAGGTGGCGCATGCCTTTAGTCCCTGCTACTTGAGAGACTAAGGCAAGAGGATAGTGTGAGCCCAGGAGTTTGAAGTGTCTGTATACTATGAGGCCACAGCACTCTAGCCTGGGGCAAGAGTGAGACTCTTGTGTCCAAAAAAACAAAAAAAACAAACTATAGTGCTGTTAATTTGCAAAACTCTTTTTATATGATTTATTTTATCACAAAACCAGAACTTTCAGCCAGAAATTGGAAAGAACAATTTAGAGTGTTAACATTGATATTCATTATAGTAGAATATCCCATGTATTTTATCATTAGACTTTTTCACTTTTCACAAAGGGTAGTTTGTTTTCTTTCCGTTAATGAATTATTTATTATATGGATTGAAATTAAGCAGATTTTTTTTATTTGCAAAAAAAAAAAAAAAAAAAAAAAAAGACTGTTTTATGTGAAGTAATCTATAACATGAATTTCAATTACTCCAAATGGAAAAATTCGTCTGTACTTAGAAAAGTTTGCCTATCTTCCTAGGTTCTCTCTTTACATTATTTCCCCCCAACTTTTAAAGAAAATTTCAAACATTCAGAAAAGTTGGAAGAACAGTACAGCAAACTCTTCTGTATCCAACAATTGTTAACATTTTGCCGCAGTTGCTTTATTTGTCTCTTTATTCATGTGTGTGAGTGTGTGTGTGAGACGGAGAGAGAGAGTAAAATTTCTTCTTAATCTTTTTAAAGTAAGTTACATACCCTGGCATACTACCCTTATATACATTAGTAAGCATTTCCTAAGAATAAGGAAATTCTCTCACTTAATCTTAGTATCATTATCAGACCTAAGAAAATGATAATTTCATAATATCCATTATCCAGTTCATATTTAAACTTTTCTTATTATCTCTTTTATAGCTGCTTTTCTGCTTTATCTCTCTAATCCCTGTCCTGACACTAGAATTCAGTAAATGTTCAGATATTTGGTTTATTTGGTTTTTAAATTAGTAATTTAATTTCAGATAAGTCTATGTCATTAGCTATTAATATTTACATTTACCATTAAATTCAATTAAAGTTTTAATAAATCCTGCTGAAATTGCACTGACTTATTGCACCTTTCTGTGTAAGTATAGATTAGGCATTATAAACACTTGTAGTATTTTTAAATAAATCAAAAATTTATATTGAAATTTTGTTTTTTATTTCCACAGATATTCCGAATATCTTGGTTGGCACTGTATTTAATGTCGATGATGGAAATGGGGGTTTTGTAGTTCACTGGCTAAACAACAAGGAATTTCATTTTACATCATCTACTGAAATATTTATGCATCAATTACGAAAACTTTCTGAAAAACAGGTAGATAATGAAAACGATGATGCTGATAGAGAAGATGAGGAACATTCACAGGAGGAAAGAGAGAGGGGTTTACATATGAAATTAGACCATGGTTTGTATCTTAATTCAGATTTTTCTTTCTCTAAATTAACAACTTTCTGTGGTACCACTTTTAGTTTGGAATTTTTCCTTCCTGCTCTTCCTCCTTTTTACTTTTCTGTGCCTTCTACAAATGTTTACTGACCATCTCCCATGGACCAGGCACTATGTTAGCTTCTGCAAACATCATCTAACTCTCTGTGTTTCATCGTAACATACTACTTTAAGTAACAGTACTTTGGAAGCCGTGTCCTTTTTTGGGGAATAGATTTTGTAATGGTAATAATATTGATAGTGTCAATGAAGTTTTATTTATCTACAAGTAAGGTATATAATAATTTTCAATTCAGACAAAATAGTTTTCTTCTTTGTTATTTTCCCTGACCATATATTGGAAAAGAGAATTGTAAAGACAGTATACCATTTATTTATAGTCTAGTATATAAATGAATCCTTATAGTATTATTTAATGTATATACTGATAAATATATTTTCTCATTCAGATTTATCCTTGGATAGAGAATCTGAAGCAGGTACAGGATCATCAGAACATGAAGATGGAGAAAGAGAAGGAAGTCCTAGAACCTATTCACGTCTTACTAGCATACCGATGCCACTGCCTACAGTTCTGCTTGATTGGAAGATTGAAATGCTGCTAACTGAATGGAATAAGAATCCTGACATGCTTTTTACAATACACCCTGTAGATGGTACCTTTCTAGTGTGGCATGTAAAGTATTTGGATGAATATAATACTGGAATTTTTAGACAAGTCCAGGTATATTTTATTAATGAAGAAATTTTTACATTTTTGAAATAATAAAAAGAAATAGATATGTAGATTTAGTAGAGTTTTAGAATTACTAAAAAATTTTGTTTTGATAAGCAACTGAGAAAAGAATATTTCTTCTCACTTCCAAGGGGATCCGTGATCATAAGTTTTGCAAACGTGGTTAGTGTGAAGAAATTTAATTTGGCTTTGAAATGTAACAATGAATATTTAATATATATGCATTGATTTTACTGGAAATTTATAGTATTTTGAATATGATTGAGAAATTACCCTGAAAATGTGAGTTAGGGTGAGCTCTTCCCTCAGTTTTATTAGCTAAATCAAGTTCCCTTTATCTGTTATCTATCTCAACTTTATTACTATTTAGATCTGTAGCTATGGTCATTCTGATGTGCAAGCAAGGCATGTGAAACCTATTTTTTCTTCAGTCTTCTCTTAGGTTATGAATAGAGATATGATATTACATAAATAGAAGAAAGAAATTGGACTATAAAGAGGTTGAAAATGGTATTTTTTTCCTAGGAAGCTGAGATTTGGTATTTTGAAAATAGAAGTGTTTTTGGAAGACTATTTTTGAGAGGAGGCGAAGTATTTATGCTGAATCATATAATTGTGTTTTTCAGGTTTCTTTTTCTTCTCGGATTCCTGTTGCATTTCCCTCTGGTGATGCAAGCTCTCTTAGTAAAAATATCATGATGTATGCCTGTATAAATGCTACAAAAGATTCCCACCACACTCAGTTACACCAAGAGATGATGTCTGTGGGCAGTACTCATGGATCACACCCCCAGTCTAGTTCACAGAGTACAAATATGAACATTTTAGCTCCCACAGTAATGATGATCTCGAAACACATAGATGGTTCTTTAAATCAGTGGGCAGTCACTTTTGCTGATAAATCTGCCTTTACTACTGTCCTGACTGTATCTCATAAATTTAGATATTGTGGGCATCGATTTCACCTCAATGACTTGGCATGTCATTCAGTTTTACCACTGTTATTGACATCCTCTCATCATAATGCTCTGTTAACTCCTGAATCAGATTATCAGTGGGACTCAGACAATAAGTTAGTTAGGTTAATGGATCCTGTAAAACATTTAAAAGGTTCCTCGAAACAACCTCTTAGAAATGCAGCAACCCGTACATTTCATGACCCAAATGCAATTTACAGTGAACTTATTCTATGGCGGGTAGACCCAATAGGACCTTTGTCATATACTGGAGGAGTATCGGAATTGGCTCGGATTAATTCTTTACATACCTCAGCCTTCTCTAATGTGGCTTGGCTTCCAACTCTTATTCCCAGTTACTGTCTTGGTAAGTTTTCATTTTAATTGTGATGTTAACAAAAGCTTTTAAACTACTGTTATATGCAAAGTGGTTTATATTTTTATATGTCATTATTAAGATAAATTTTAATGAGTATTCATGATATAGGCATGACACTTATTTTTAGAATTTTTTGAAGTTTTTATCTTTTCCTCATAACCTATTTTTTAAAAAAAATTTTTGGTCATAATTTTGTGACCACTTATTGTGTCTGTTTAATTTTGACTCTAGACCAAGGAAACCTAAAAAGAAAAGTATGAATATCTTTTTCTCCCACTTCAGCCTATAATAAAAATAAACCACACATTATAACCCAAATCTCTTATTTTCCTTTCTCAGGAACATACTGCAATTCTGCAAGTGCTTGCTTTGTTGCTTCAGATGGCAAAAATCTGAGACTCTATCAAGCTGTGGTAGATGCAAGGAAATTATTGGATGAA
Source organism: Arctocebus calabarensis (assembly GCA_963573935.1). Taxonomy (NCBI): domain Eukaryota; kingdom Metazoa; phylum Chordata; class Mammalia; order Primates; family Lorisidae; genus Arctocebus; species Arctocebus calabarensis. The sequence continues at coordinate 14,533 of CAUYON010176917.1, forward strand.
TTGTCGGATCCAGAATCTTCAGTAAGTATTTAATAATCTTTATTAATACTACCTATATCTAAACTGATAAGGTATTCTCTATTTACTTTACTAGGCCCTTTTTCCCCCTACACTCTCATGTTCATTGATGTCTAGGACTTTTATTTGTTGCTATTTAGGGAAGGAAGCTTAAGTCTAGGCTCTATATGACATACATATGGCAAGTTTATTTTTTCTATTTATTTCTAAGAAGATGAATCAAAATTTTAGTCTACATAGTGCATGTCAATACATTTTATATATAAAGAAATGAAAATGATATTTTTTTCTAAAATGTTATTCCTGACATTTTTCACTTTTTAGTTTGGTTCTATTAATCTTATTTTGCTGAAAACAACAACAAAAAAAGATTTTAAAGCATCTTTACCAAGTTATATGTTTAGGTTGGGAAATTTGAACTTTTATAAGTTTGATTCACCATTTAAAAAAGTTGTCTGGTTAGAATATGTTATCAGTGGATAGCAGTATCTTATTCTGGTAGTTCTGTATAACTGGAAGTCATATATTAGGATCTAGATTTGAACAGTGAACTTTCCATTTACCTATAAAAGCTTATCTCCTTATGAAACAACTGTTCTACTAAAAACATTTTCTAAAGACCATTTTTGACTATCTACTATATGCTCGTAGATATGTAGAGGATTCAGAGTATAAGTTTCAGTGTCTGCCTTTAAGGAGTTTTTAATTTGGTTAAGGAAAGAAATTACTAATAAAAATTTAAATAAGTTTAAAACAGAAGAAGAGATGTCTAAGGTTGGTATTTAATTCCAAAATGATGGTTTAAGTAGTGTCGCATGATTCGGAGGACAGAGAGATCAAATAGATTCAGGCAGACATAAAAGATAGTAAGGGACAGTATTAAGCTTTAGAATAGGCATCCTCAAATTTTTTAAACAGGAGGCCAATTCACTGTTCCTCAGACCATTGGAGGGCTGGACTATAGTTAAAAAAAAAACAAAACTATGGGGCGGCACCTATAGCTCAAAGGAGTAGGGCGCTGGCCCCATATGCCAGAGGTGGTGAGTTCAAACCTAGCGCCGGCCAAAAACTGCAAAAAAACCAAAACAAACAAAAAAAACTATGAACAAATTCCTATGCACACTGCGCATATCTTATTTTGAAGTAAAAAACAAAATGAGAACAAATACAATTCACACCAACGCATGTGGCCTGCGGGCCATAGTTTGAGGACCCCTGCTTTAGGGGACTAAGAGAATGGCCTGAAAGTAATTGTGGGTACAGGAAAGTACATGTATTGAGTTTGTTCCAGAGAAAGTGAGAAAACCATCTGGATTGGAGCCAAAGGTTTGGCAGAGAGAAAGTCTGAAGAAGTAGAACCATAGAATTAGAATTGGAAGACACTTTAAAGGGCATCTAACTAACAAGCCATTGGATGATTTATTCCCTTCTCCTTCATTCCTGTCAATTTGTCGTCTGGCCACCAGTAAGGGAAATTCAACTCTAAATGCAGCTCAGTGGGTCTTTGAATTACTCTCACTGTTACGATGAAATTGTATTTGTTTTCCATAAATTCTACCCATTAGTCATTGTTCCACTTAAATAAGTGTAAACTCCCTTGTATGTGAGAGCACCTCATCTATTTGAAGACTACTCCTAGTAACCTTGGAACACTTTTTCCCTTGGCCAGACCTGCTTCCACACTGCCCATCAAGTTTCTTTAACTGTTTTACATTTGAACCTGGTTACTATTCAGAGTAGGCAGGTTGGAGAGCCTGAAGCATGAAGGAAACTTATGGCTTTCCTGTCCTTAATTGTGGCCTTTTGACTGAATCCAAATTTTACTTAACAAATCCTTTCATTGAAAGGTGTGCAGAGAAAGATGAAGCCTTTCTTGCTTCCTTTGTGCTTTAAAAAGACGGATATTGAAATCAGAAGGCTATAGGTTTGCTACCTCTGTGGAGGCTCTATTTAGATATAATATTTATGTTTTGGCCATTACTACATGTTCTTTGTATGTAATTAATTCATGTTGAGCTGACTTTTTTTGGGTGGAGGGGACAAAGTTGTACTTTGTCTCCCTCTGTAGAGGGTTGTGGTGTCATAGCTCACATCAACCTCAAACTCTTAGGCTTAGAGTGATTCTCTTGCCTTAGCCCCCCTGGTAGCTGAGACTATAGGCTCCCGCCACAATGCCCAGCTATTTTTTAGAGTTATGGTGTTGTTCTTGCTGAGGCTGGCCAAAAACTGCAAAAAAAAAAGAAATAGAATTTATTTTTGTACATTTTATTTTGTCGTCTGCAACTTTGCTAAACTCATATACATAGTATTAATTGTAGAAGTTATTTGGGGATTTTCCATGTAGATAATAATCTCATTGCAAATAGGAACAATTTTATATCTTCCTTTCTAGTTCGTATGACTTTTATTTATTTTTCTTGTTTTATTAAACAGATTAGACCTTCCAGCATATGCTGCTTAAGAGTTATGAGCTTACCTTATTCTCATTTTTAGAGAGAAAACATTTAGTCTTTTACCGTTAGTTGCAGGGTTTCTTTTTTTTTTTTTTGAGACGAAGTCTCACTTTGTCACCTTTGGTAGAGTACTGTGACATCATAGCTCACAGCAGCCTCATGCTCTTAGACTCAAGTGATCCTCTTGCCTCAGCCTCCCAGTGTAGCTGGGACTCTAGGTGCCTGCCACAACACTCAGCTTTTTTTTATTTTTTATTTTTAAGGCTGGTGCTCAGGCTGGTCCCTAACACCTGAGCTCAAGCAGTCCACCAGCCATGACTTCCTAGAGGGCTAGGATCGTTGCAGGTTTTGTGTAGATGCTCTTCATTAAGTTGAGGAAGTTTTCTTCTAGGTTTTTAATTTTTCTTTTCAAAGAACTAGCTCTTTGTTTCTCTTTTGTTTTCTCATTTTCATTGATTTCTGCCTTTATCTTTATTATTTTCTTCTTTCTGGTTGCTTTGGGCTTTTACTTTTTTTTTTTTTTTTTGATCTTTTTCTAGTTTATGAGGTAAGCTTAAATTTTTTTATTTTAAGCTTTAAAAAGATTTTCTAATGTGTATATTAAACAGTTTATCTTTCTCAGTACTGCTTTAATATTTTTATATAGGATATTTTCATTTTCATTTACTTCAATATACTTTTTGATTTACCTTGAGAATTTGTTTGATTCCCAGATTAGTTAAAAATATGTTATTTAATATCTAAGTGTTTGGAGATTCTTCTATTATTAATTTGTAGTTTGATTCTACTGAAGGAGGAGAACACTCTATATAATTTCAGTCCTTTTAAATTTGTTGAGGTTTGTTTTATGGCCCTGGTCATGGTATATCTTAGTATATGTTCCATGAGAACTTAAAAGAATATATGTTTTATTGTTGTTAGGTAGAATGTAATAAATATTAGTTAGATTTTGTTTTGATTGATACCACTGAGTTCTTCTGTATATATTTACTGATTTTCTATCTAATTTTTATATCAAATGGGGGAGATATTCATATCTCCAACTATAATTGTAAATCTGTCCATTTTTCCTTTCAGTTCTACAAATTTTTGCTTCACATATTTTGTAGTTCTCTTGTTTGGTGCATATATACCTAGTTCAGAATCAAGGTGTTGGCATGGCTGTGATCTTTTGGAAGTTCAAGGGATGGATCCTGCTTTGCCTCTGGGTGTTCTTTGATTGCAGCTGCATCATTGTAGTCATTCTAATCTATCTCTGTCTCCACATGTCTTCTTCTTTCTGAGTGTCTCTGTGTGTTCTCTTCTTACAAGGATACCAGTCATTGGATTTTACCCCCACTGTGCTACAGTATGACCTTATGTCAAATTAATTATATCTGTAAAGACTCTCTTTCCAAATAAGGTTACATTCTGAGATTCTGGGTGGACATAAATATTTGGGAGACACTATTCTATCCACTACACTAAACTAACTTTTCCCCTCCTCAGGTACATTTGTAGGTGCATAGTTTAGGAACCTCCAAAGTCTCCTGAGCCTCCAGGCTCTCTTGAGCCATTTTGACTTTCACACTCTTCTGCCATAAGGAATTCTGGGATTTCTCCCTTTCTAAAATATGAGTCTTGCCCTTCCTTTTGATAAGATGACTTGATTACTTTCTGTCAAGTTCCCATTATTTCTGCTTTCTGTTCTTCCATTTTTTTTTCTTGCAAGTTAGAGTAATAGTTCTTCTAGTTACTTCTTCTATTAATTATGAGTCAAAATCTAAGAAGAATTTGTCACACGCTTTCTTATTCTTCAAATGAGATTTTTAGTAGATGCTGAGTTAAGGCTAGCTTTTAAATATTACATGACAGACATGTGAAAAGATTGTAATTTTATTCTTAGTTAAATTTTAGGGAGCATTGTTTTCTTACTTTCATTTTCATTGATTTTTCGACAGGGAATTAAACTGGTTAATCTGCAGGATGGCATATATAGTTGGTAGATACTTGGAAGCATGGTTTAGATAACTCTTTTATAGGCATTTGGAAATAAATTCCTAATGTTTCACATTAGGTACCAATGTGCATTTGGGATTTAATATTACAAAGATAGTACTTGAAGTCATTAGATCTCTAAAGGCATTAGCAATAGTTTATGTTCATAAACACGACTGTCAATCAAGACGTGATGTATGTTTAGCAGACTGCTTATGAAGACAAGGATTAAGATATTCAAAAAGGTTTCCTATCCAAAATAGTGAAGATACAGTTGTTTTGTGGCCTAAGAAAGAAACTTTTAAATATCTTTGTCTAGTGATGCTAGATAAGTGAGAGCTATTCATTCAACAAGTTTTTAGTGAGTACTTTTAAAAGTATTCTACAGTTAAACAAGGGAGAAGTCTGGTGTTGAAAAGTAGGGTGATGTAGTATGTGCTGCTGTTACTAAAAAAAAGTGTTTTAAAGGGGGAATAATTTACAGTGCAATGTGTAATTTGTTTTCACTCATTCATTAATTTATTCAGTCTTGATTTTTTTTTTTTGAGACAGTTTTACTTTGTTGCCTCAGTAGAGTGCTATAACCTCAAACTCCTAGGTTCAAGTGATCCTCCTGTAACAGTAACCTCAAACTCCTAGGTTCAAGTGATCCTCCTGCCTCAGCCTCCCAAGTAGCTGGGAGTACAGGAGCCCACCGAAATGCCCAGCCATTTTTAGAGAAACGGTCTGGCTTTTGTTCTGGCTGGTCTTGAACTCCTAAGCTCAAGCAATCTACCCACCTCCACCTCTCAAGAGTGCCAGGATTGTAGGCATGAGCCACCACACCTAGCCTCAGTCTTTAATTTTTATTGAGGATTTACTGTGAATAAACTATGGTGCTGAAAGAATAAATGTGCCATATTATACCAAGTTTTGAGAATGTGAAAATAAATAAAAATAGTCACTACTCTCGAGGACTCTGTGTTTTTATTTATATAAAGTAATATAAATATGTACATATAGTATGTAGTAAATGCTAATTTAGAGGGAAGAAAAGACAACCACAGGATTTAGAACTTAATTAATTGACCTCTGCTTAACCAGCTCGAAGTCACTGGATTTATTGATGTTAAGGTAGATGTCTCAGAGAATAACATTGTAGGCTTTGTTGATTCTATAAGTTGAATTGTAACCTTAATAATAATAATCATTATTATGATTATTAATGCAAACTCTGATATAGGGTTACTGTATGCCATATTCTTTTCTAAATGCTTTATATATATTAACTCATTTAACCCCCCAATAAGATAAATGTAATATCCATACTTTAGGGATGAGGACACGGAAGTATGGAAAAACTTAATTATTTGAACCAATTTAGTCAGCTAGTAATGATAGAGCCAGGATTTGAACCCAGGCAGCCTAGTTCTAGAGACCAAGCTCTTTACACTATGTTGACACCTTTCCAGAACCAGTTTGTTTTGTTTCTAAACTTGTATTCGTCAAGTTGTATGCAATATTGTAATTATATACTTTAATTAAGTATTATATCAATTATATGTGAGTATAAAAATGTATTTTTATCAAAATAAGGTAAATATTTTGGAAGCAATTTTGCTAAAAATAACTTTTAATTAAGTATGGGTAACACAACTGTAAAAGATTTAGGGGGGAATTGTTTTTTAAAAATCCTGCACACAGATTACCTCGTAGGTGTCTTTAAGTTTTACTCCAATTTGAAGAACTGAAAAATACATCCAAGGCCTTATAGGGGTGACATATGCAAGAAAGACCTATATTTCCTGTTAGCAGACACATACTACATACTTAAAGGCCTTCCTTAATCTATACCAAAATATCAAGTATTCATGTTCATTTATGTTTTAAGGAAAACAAAATGTTTAAGGTATATACCATATATACTTTTAATGGTTCTCTGGGTTAACTAACCTTGTTGAGTAGTTTTTTTCTTCCCTGTTTCAACTGTGTCAGATAAGATGGTCTTTCCTATACATATAAAGAATATTTAATCCAGATTGTGGTGCTTCGCAAAGTCTTTTTAGTGGAGATTATCCTGGATTATTTGCCTGGGCCCAGTCTAATGTCACAAGTCTTTAAAATCAGAGAACCTTTCCTGACTGTGGTAGAGAGATGTGATAAAAGAATGGTCAAAGGGATGACATTGCTGGCTTTGAAGCTAGAGGAAAGAGGCCATGATTCAAGGAATATGGATAGCATTTAGGATAGACTTACAGATATATAGATGTATTATCTGTAAAATAATAACTTTTGTGTCCTAACCTACTAAATTTGTGGTAATTTATTGTAGCAGCAATAGAAAATTAATGTGTATTCTCATGCCTGGAGGGAAAAGATGAAAGTAACAATATGCTAGAGCCTGGTGAGAGCTGGAGTCATGTAAAGGGAGTGGCCACAGCTCTTTAATGGCTACTTGCAGAACTATGGGGAAGATGGGGCACAGATACCCCGACTTGGCTCACTCTCTCTGTTTATTCTCTCCAGTTTCTCGACTGCCTCCCTTTGACTAAGTCCCACCTGAAGCAGAGGAGGGCATGGGAGCTAGGTGACAGAGTTAAGAGCTCAGCCTCCTAGGGGCACAAAACAATGCAGTGAGGGTCAAGGTTAGGATGCAGATAAAGAATAGCCAGTAGAGTCTCCCCTCTCTGCTCCTTAGTGTTCATTCATGTTCTTTATTTAGAGAAAGAAACATTTATCTCCAACACTGGGGAAACACAGTTTCTGAGTAGGCATTACATCACTGTGTCATGATGCCAGTTCAGTCATAATCCTTCTTGGAATTTGAATTGTAGTTGTTGCTATTATCAATATTTGTCATAGCAGGGGAAGTGGAAAAAAAAAACAACCTAAAGGAAAGCTTTTACAGCTCTTGCTTCTATAGATAGTTATAAAACCTAAATTTCATAATCATAGCTTCCTTTTTCCACCACAAAATTCTACATTTCCTCCCACTTTTACCAGCGTTGCTGTTTACATTTTTTTCTTTTTAAATGTGGTGAAATGACCCAAACAGTTCCACAGCATCCAATTCCTGTTTCTTTTAGGTTGCTGATGTTTCCTATCAACTTATGGGAGTACCGAAAATTACTTGGGTTCTAGGGCATGAGAGGACATTTATAGAAAACTTCCTATTGCTGCTGGTCTATTAATTGTTCTTTGACTAGCAAAACTTTATTGCATACTAGAGAAATTCCAGCATTTTAGCCTCACCAACTATGTAGGCCACAATTGAGTCCAAATTTCAATTAACAAACTCAGCAGTGTGTTAATATCATTTCTGGGTGACTGCAAATACTTTAAATCCTGAATCTTGGGTGAATGTATCCATATCAATAACTTCAGCTCTGCTTTACCTGCATGTTTTATTATTCTTGATTTAATAACCCAAGAATTTATTCCCATAATACTCTCTGTATCCTCCTGATAAAAATTGGGAAATTTCTACAACTCCAGTGCATGTGTTGTTTCTTGTCTGACCTCATGTCCATAGGACATGTACTCCCTTTTACTGGCCTGGAGGCTGTGAAAGGTAGTGGGGTGGGTGCTCAGGAGTGTGGGCATCTCTTTCTGAAGTAGTGTCTTCACATGAAATTACTGAAAGGTTTTTGTGCAAAATAAGGCTGTTTGGAAGATGGGAGAAGGGAACTGCTTTTTTCACAGAAAGATTTGGGGGATTGTGAGATGCAAAGTTAGGATTCATGTGTTAGTTCAAGTATCCTCATCCCAAGACACAGAGTCCCACTTCTTCTCAACTGTTACCCTTACCTTTGATCTGGCAGGGTTGTACTTTTAAATGGCATTGCACATTTGCAAACTACACACTCAGGCATTGGACGAGATCCTTAGCCATGTCTTTCTTGGGCTGAAAGGTTGCAAAATTGAAGAAGACATGTGGAAAGAACTAGATACCTTGAAGCGATATGCTATGTATGTAAAGACTACAGATTTTTATTAATATAATTGCTTAGTTTACTTAGTTAACTTAGAATGAGAAGTTGAAATATTTTTTTGAATGTATTAAGAGCTATTGTCAATTAATGAGTATTTAGAGAGAGCCTGTACTGTCCAAGATGCTGTAGCATATTGACAATAGATTTGTAAATTGTTGATCATTAACATTTTGTGTTTTTTATTTACAGAAACTTATTGGAGAAGTATTTAATATTGTGAGTCAACAGTCTACTGCTCGACCTGGCTGCATTATTGAACTTGATGCCATAACCGACCAAGTAAAAACATGCTTGTGAACTGGTGATATTAGTATATTTTATCCTAGAGTGTTCAATATGTATTTTTTTCTGATATAGCTTTTATAAGAGCTTGTCATACAAAATCATACATCATTAGATGCAATAAAGTCATATATACAGTCTCATATAAAATCAATACATTTACTATTTTCTCATTTCTGGGAAAAAAGAGTGAATTTTTGTCTGTTATTCTTAAGTGCAGAAAGCATGCTCAATGCCGGCTACATCAGTCAGCATATCTGGGAATTTTTCCATAGCAAATGACTTCAGCTGCATTGTCGGGTACCTGAAACCTTCTTTTGGAGTCTCTGCAGTTTCTGCATCATCATCATTTGCTTCATCAACTTTGTCAGTTGCTTCTTGTACTTTTACTGGAACTGCATTGGATTCACTACACAAGACTTTCCGGGAGATCTAGTGTCACAGTTTAAAGAGGGAAGTTGTCCTCCTTTTCCACTATACGTGTCTGCTTTTCTTACCATATCTCTCCAAGTACTCACCTTTACATTTTTTGATGTTGCAAACTGTGGTCTTGCTGATACCAGAATGTTACACTATCTTTCTTTGGCTTCTGCTTTCCAGAAAATGTAGAAGATGAACCTTTTCTTTCAAAGTCAGCTCTTTGAGTTCTTTCCTTTGGGCCATCATGTCTCAGTTACCTGTACAATTTTTCAATAACTGTAGTGCAATTCAGACCAGTCCTTCATGTTGAAAATGTCTTCTACAACATATGATAAAGAATAAGATGTCAGGCCCAAGACAAATCATGGTAACAATAAAACATGAAAGAAGAACTTATACTAAAGAAAAAGCAGTATAGCTAAGGGGGAAAGCCCATACCTTCTACCCCTTGGTGTAGAGTAGACTCAACTGGTCAGGTTACAGAGGGTGAATTAATATTGTATATCATACTTCAAGTAATCAAGAAGCAAGTTACAGTGGTAGTCAACACATAGAGGTCAAGTCTTCCATTAAGTACTTGTGGTGCGTATCCGGTCAACTTGAGGAGGTCAATGTAGGGAGGTGGTCAACTATGGAGGTTCTACTGTATTATCATTGCTGTGATTCATCTGTGCCAGCTGTAATCTAAAAATGTATGAAATCACTCAATGAATATACAGTTAGCTTCATATTACATCTTAAACACTATACCAGACAATAGAGATTCAACAGTAAATGAAATGGACATACTACAGGGTGTCCATAGAGTTCATGTGCAATTTAAAATAGTTGTAACTTTGTAAGTATTTGTGGTAGAATTTGTAAAAAGAATTAGGAAGAAGAAACACATTTTTTTATTGTTCGTGTTAATTTTCGACATGTTCACCATCATTACTAATACAAAGGATAATACGATTCTGTAGTTCTTGGAAAACATTTTCAAGATGATTTTCACTAATGCCAGAAATCACATCAGTTATCCTAGCTTGTAAGTCTTCTAAAGATTGAGGTTTGGTTGAATAAACATAAATCTGGCGAATGTGGAGGTCAAGAAAATGGTCCACCTCTTCTAATTCATCTGTTAGGGAATTTCTCATGTAGAAGCTAACATGCAAAGCAAAGTGACAAGGAGCACCATCATGTTGAAACACTGTATTCTGTATCAGTCCTAATTTTCAAGCTGAGGAATAAAGTAATTTTATAGCATTTATAAATTGCTATCACCATTAACAACACACCCTTCAAAAAAGAATGGCCCTATGACTTGATTTTTTTCCCAAAGCACACCACATACTAACTTTGGGATAAAATTCGTTACGTTTGACAGACTCGTGTAGATTTTCATTTCTCAAAATACGACAATTATGCCTGTTGACCTTGCCATTAGTGTGGATTGTTGCTTCATTATAGAACATTAAATTACTGGAAAATATATCATTGTTGCTAAGTTTTTCATTGAACTGGTGACGGAAAGTTAATTGTGCATGATAATCCTATTCTAACAACATTTGATGCAATTGAATTTTATACACTTCTGCGTGGAGTCTTGTCTGCAGAATCTTTGCACAGGAGACTTTGAAAGCCTCAACTCTAATGAAGCCCATCTTAATGACTTTCTTGGACTTGCCACAAAGGTTTCTTCTTTCTCTCTCTCTCTCTCTTTTATTTTCTGGCCTACCAGACCATGGCTTATCATTGACAGAACATGTTTCTTTAAATTTTTTTACCCACTTGGATATGGAATCCCTGTGTGGTGCTTCTGTCTTGTAATGGGGTGTAAACCTTCTTTAGACAGCAGCGGTAGATTTTAGTTGAACCAACCAAAGAACACAATTTACTTTCTCTTGTAATGAAGCCATGAGTCAACAGTGATTCCAAGTGTTCTGTCCTTCTGTCTTCTGAATCTGCTTCCAGATTGCAGGTTGCTGTAACCACTAGGTGCATCACGGCCCACAGAACACTTTGGACACTGAGCTCCTCTGCCAGGATCTGTTTAATATGTATTATGATACATTTTATTCTCAGAATACAGCCAACTTCTGTTGATTCCTCGGGTGAAAATTTAATGATTTAGGAATTATTTCCCGGTTGAATTCTATCTACATATTAGTAGCTTTGTTTTCTATTTAAAGGAAATTTAATTCAATTAGGGAAGTCAGGACCTTGATCTTGAAATGCTGAGGGAAAATACAGTGTGGCTACATCAAGGCATGGGTTGTGGTGTCTCTTCTTACATCTCATTTCAACTTAGTAGAGGGTGACCTCAGCTTCAGAGTATTTACCTTACAAGGCCCCATGTTGGTTATTATTTTTTTTTTTGTAGAGACAGAGTCTCACTTTATTGCCCTGGGTAGAGTGCCGTGGCGTCACACAGCTCACAGCAACCTCCAGCTCTTGGGCTTAAGCGATTCTCTTGCCTCAACCTCCCTAGTAGCTGGGACTACAGGCGCCCGCCACAGCGCCCGGCTATTTTTTTGTTTTGCAGTTCAGCCGAGGCCGGGCTTGAACCCACCACCTTCGGTATATGGGGCCGGCGCCCTACTTGCTGAGCCACAGGAGCCGCCCTTCATTGGTTTCATTTTTTAAGAAGAATTATCCTTTATTTATAAATTGCCATCAAGAAGATGGTAATAAAGAGTTTAGAAGAATGCACAGGATAACAGTCTTAGCTGTGGAGTGGATGTTAGCTGTTCCTTGTTTGGAACTCACTTTAAAATTAACATTTACACATAGATTCCATTACCCTAGAAATAGAAATGCACTATTTGTGGGAAAATGCCTCTTCAATTCACTTAGTGCCCTCTCTTACCTAGCCCTGTACCATGCACGTGAACTTATTTCCCTAATTACCACAGGTAATTACAATTAGTTCTTTTTCTCTTTTGTCATGAAGTATTTTTGTATGTAGATATATGGGTACGAAGTAAATATAAAGGTATGTCGTGGCAGTCTACCTAAGGTCACCAAAAACATGTAAAGTTTTTTTTTTTTTTTTTTTTGAGACAGAGCCTCAAGCTGTCACCCTGGGTACAGTGCTGTGGCATCACAGCTCACAGCAACCTCCAATTCCTGGGCTCAAGCAAGTCTTCTGCTTCTGCCTCCCAAGTAGCTGGGACTACAGGCGCCCGCCATAACACCCGGC
>CAUYON010176921.1:0-11477 GCA_963573935.1 Arctocebus calabarensis
CGCCTGTAGTCCCAGCTACTTGGGAGGCAGAGGCAGGAGACTCGCTTGAGCCCAGGAATTGGAGGTTGCTGTGAGCTGTGATGCCACCACACTCTATCCAAGGTGACAGCTTGAGGCTCTGTCTCAAAAAAAAAAAAAAAAGTAATAACTGCTAATGAGGTGTTTCTATACAGGATATATAGTATTTTTCCCCTTAATTTTGTGCAGCAAGAAAAAAAATGGGATTTAAAATAGACTGAACCTAACCAAATCCTTTACATTTTACTCATTTTAACATGAAGTCTTTCTCTACCAAGATTTGGGATAATAAACAGAGAAGTTCCCCTAAATAAAGGACTGTATGTTATCTTCTGATATAATATGAGAGCCCCAGGGAAGCCCTCAGGGTAACTTCAAGCAAATCTTTCATGTATGTAGTAAAACCTACAATGACCTGTCCAAAAAACACCAGGGATTATTCAAAGTATCATTACCATTTTTCTCAAATTATTCAAAGGTTAGTTGGACTTTGAGGCTTACTTTAAAACCAAAAGGATTTTTAATTTTGCCTTTTTCACCCTTCAAAGAACAAATCTTGATGTGTATAAAATTTCCCTACTTTCACAGTTCTACTGAAATTGAATTCTTAGATCTTACCATCTAAGAAGGAATAAGAATAAGATGTATAAAAAAATCCATACTTAATAGAATATATATTCATAGCAAAAAGATTTAACTTTGATTTTTAGACAATCTTTGCAAATAACTTCATTTCACTACTTCATTTTCCTACTATTATGTATTCTGAATAAATTTATCTTCTATCACAGCTCATTTTCTTCATATAGCTTTTATTTACAATACTCACTCCAAGCCACTAGCAGCAAAGCACTTCAAATGAATAGTTATAACTTCAGGCATTTTGTCAAACAAAAGACTTCGTTCAGCTTCAGTATAATGATGGCAATTTTCACAGAAATATTTATCTTCTCCTACAATCCTTTCGACTGAAGCAAATTGTGAAATTGCCCATCTCAGGGTCTTCATTTCTGTTTTAGGCTCTGGAGAAACTATAAAAGAAAATCCTTTCATTCACAAATCTGTCTCAGTCGTTCAAAAAATAAATCATAAAGTTGCATGTTCTTTTTTTTTTTTTGTAGAGACAGAGTCTCACTTTATCGCCCTGGGTAGAGTGCCGTGGCCTCACACTGCTCACAGCAACCTCCAGCTCTTGGGCTTAGGGCGATTCTCTTGCCTCAGCCTCCCCAGTAGCTGGGACTACAGGCACCCGCCACAGCGCCCGGCTATTTGTTTGTTTGTTTGTTTTGCAGTTCAGCCGAGGCCGGGCTTGAACCCGCCACCTTTGGTATATGGGGCCGGCGGCCCTACTCATTGAGCCACAGGAGCCGCCCCTGTCTCAAAAGTTTTATAGTGACCCACATCCATATAATTATATAAAATTAATCTCAAAGGAGAGTTATAAGAAGCCAGTGTGTCATCCAGATCCAGGTTTTTATTTGGTTTGATTGGACTTTAATCAACTTGGATTTGTACATTCCTTATTCTAATGCTCATTCCTTGTGGTTGGAGAAAAAAATAATTGTGGGTAATTATTTTTTTTAATTCCAGAAAAAGTTAAGCACATTCTTTGGGGGATTTCACTTCACTTTGATTAGCAAATTACAACAAAAGAAAGAAAAGGAGAGACTGAAACATTTGAGAGATGGATTTGTAAACATGTTTCACCTATTCCAAAATATTTCTATAGTCTCCCCTATATAACACATTGGCCACCACAGAAAAAGAACATTTTTCCTTGGGGCCCGGGTGTTTGATTACGACAACGGAATAAAACTTCAAAACAAAACATTCCTAAGACATAGATTGATACAAAGGTAACTTGAAAATTAGTAATATAAAATTAATGTGAGCACTTGAATAGTTCATAAGTCACGTGGCAGTTAACGTGTTAAAACAATATCCCACTTTTCTCATTGCAGTGTGTGGGTGGATCAACAACACCCCGACACAGCCCCTAACACACAAAAACCACAGATAGGACTTCGGCAGCCGTGGCTGGCTGATCTAATGACACAACACACATCTTGGAGGAAGAGCTTCATATCTACCCTTGAAAGGGAACTTATCCTTTTTTTTCTTTAGTAAGAAAAAAAAAAAAGACATAAAAGACTAACATATTATGTTGTATTTTACAACATAAAAGACTAACATACGTAATAACCAACTCCTGATTCTCTGTAGCAACTGGGGCACAGCCAAAATGTGAGTCAACACATTCTTGCTGCCTTAGCCCATAATGTGATGCTGACTAATTGAACATAATCTTAGGCCGTGTCAATCTAAGCTCAAATGAGCCAAAAATGTGGTCTAATTGGCTTATTCCAAGATGTGACTGTGTGTCAAGAGAGGAAAAGCAGATGCTCACAGCAATATGAGAACAGATATTTTTACTATGCCTGAATGATGAGAGTCTAACAACTATACAGGTCACTCACAGAAAAAAATGGTATATGAGCAAGAAATTGAAGAAATAGATACATTTGTTTGCCCTAGATAATCAGTTCAGTAACATAGACCTGGTTCTTGCCCAGAGCACCCTATTCCCTGAATCACTCCTGGGCCTTTCCTCCTAATATTGCTGGGTGACAGACTTTAAAGAGTTGAAGTCACAACCTGTTCTTATAAAACATTACATTTATTAGTAATTGCATATATTGGTTTCAAAGTAATATCTAATATTAGACATGTTTAGTATTTCTTTTATAAAATGCTTTTGAATAAATTGCAACACCTAGTTTGCTGAAAGCATTTCCTAGAATGAATTTAGTTAAGTTGGTTTGGAAACAAATATAAACTTTTTTCCTTTTTTTTTTTTTTTCCAATTCAGCATACTGGCCATAAAACTTACCAAGAGACTAATGTATTAGAAATTTGTTAAGCATGTAGTATGTATTAGGTACTATGTTTAATTAACTGGAGAATGTGAAGATGCCAAAAATAAAGATTCCACAACCAGGAAGTTTACAGTTGAATACTAGTGTTGACAAACTAGAGCTCCTGAGCCTATTTTTGTAAATAAAGTTTTATTGGAACACAATCACACAAAATCATTTTTGAATTATATGTGGCTGTTTTCATGCAGTATCTGTAGACGTCAGTAGTTGCAACAGAGACAAGACAGCCCATCAAATAACTAAATATTTATATCTGGATTATTGCTATTTTCTTACAGTAATAGTGATCTCACAGTATTTGTATAGTAATGTTATTTTTATGGTTAGTTTCCTCTGTACTTACTTGAAATTTTATCTGAAAGTGTTTTATGTAAATTGCGAATCTGACGATATCACACTTATTTTCCCAAGTGTCAAAATACTGTAATGATCTAAAGTCTGCATATGCTTTCTTATGAATAATGAAGTTTTTAAAAATTTTTGGTTTTCTGACTTTATGCTGATTCATTGTTTATACTGTGCTTAAAAATATAACAGCA
Organism: Arctocebus calabarensis; assembly: GCA_963573935.1. Lineage (NCBI taxonomy): Eukaryota > Metazoa > Chordata > Mammalia > Primates > Lorisidae > Arctocebus > Arctocebus calabarensis. The sequence continues at coordinate 3,494 of CAUYON010176921.1, forward strand.
TTGGGAATAACTTAATTACTTAGTGGAACATATTGCCATGCAAATCTTTACACTTGACAAATTTCTGAATGGTGCTTTTTTTTTATTTCTCAATTGTGAACTAGAATTCACATATATAAAAAAATGTTGCTTTCCCATTATAAAATGTAATTCACACATCAGTGCTAGCTAGAATGTGTGTTGATCACCCCAGTTTCCTTTTTCCCAGTTGTGCCTTCATTTCATCTGTCATTGTTTCAATCCCCAAGGGAGATACATGCTAAAACACGAGATTTCTAGGGCTAGGAAAAACAATATTCAAAAAGGGGCTCAATTTTTAGATACTAATAAATGGCTTTTTTCCACCCTGCATTAGAGTGAATGTGCAAATTATGTTCGGGTTTTGCATCACTATAACAAGACACACCTTTTGACCTGTGGTACTGGAGCTTTTGACCCCATTTGCACCTTCATCAGAGTTGGATATCATTTGGAGGTAAGATGATTTTATTTCTTGGTATCAATAAAAGTAATGCTGAAAACAACTATGTTTTTAAAAGAAAGACTGTGGCATTTTTTTTCTACAATGATAAAAGCATTGTGATATATTAATTCAGTTTGGTTGAATCAGAGAAATGAACTCTCTGGGCTTTTAAAATCTTTTCAGTTATAAAATCCGTGAACCAGCTAATTCTCTATGTCTTCATTCCCCAAACAATTTTAGTTGCTTCATTTACCCACTTAAACATTACTTAGTGTAAAATTATGTTCTGTTGTGTTAAAATAACATTTTTACTAATTTAACCTCCAAACTGAAATATATAAATGTAAATGTATATATATACACACACATCATTTAAATAAATAAAATGCCATGTATAGTGGTTTACTAAGGACATGCAGACTTTCTGATTCTGTAGTTACTTCTTTCCAGCCAGATGAAGTAGGGAGTACAAAAGGATAGAAGATTTCAAACTGATTTATTGGATAAATTCCATTGGTTTATTTTCCGATTCACAAACTCTTTCTCCTGTTATCTCCGGAATGCTGATTTGACTCATCTAACTAATGTCCATATACAGCACTTTTTAGTTGTAGATCTTTTCTTATATTTTCCATTTCTATACTGTGTTCCCCTGTTATTTTTATTTATTTGGCTATATTTGCCTTAAGTCATTGAACACATTTTAAACTGTTCTCTTAAAGTCTTTACATGCTAATTCTAGTATCTGGGTCATCTCAGGCTTAGTTTGCCTCGAGTCTTCTTCTCTTGACTACGAATCATATTTTTGTTTCTTAGCATGGTTAGTATTTGTTGCGTACTGTACATTACAGATGATATATTTTTAAGATTATGGATTCTATTACCCATTGAAGAGGGTCAATTTTTGTTCTAGAAGGTAGTTTACTTGGTTAGAGTCAAATTCAAAACTCCCTTGCAATGAGAAGCAGCCGCCCTTTCAATATTCCAGTCACTGCTTTTTGTGGTCTGTGTGCACAGACAGTTCAGCTGTCAGTCAACTTGGGAAATAATTTATGCACAGATTTCTAGATGCCTACTTTAGAATATGGATAAACTCCCTTTAATTTTCAGCTAATTTAATACTTTAAAACTTTGCTCTGTGACTTTCCAAGCTAATAAAGTCTTTTGCTTTCTACTTGAGTTTTTTCATGCTCTTCCTCAAGTGAAAAACTCTCTAATCTTTGTCTACATTTAATTGATCTACAGTGCTTTCAAATAGTTGTTTTTTAAAAAATGTACTTATATATGTCTATATAATGAGCTTAGTTATGATCTGTGGAAGAATTGTCTGTATAAAAGATATGTTATCATTAGCAGAACTGGAAGTTTAGCTAATTCAGCTTCATATATACAATATTAAATATTTTTATCTCACATAATTATCTAAATATAAAACACCATTGAAATTTTTGTCATGTCCGCACCTTTGAATGATTTAACATAATTATTAATCAAATTCAAATAGTTGAATGTAATTGGAATATCTCACATAACAATCTAAATATCAAATGTGGCATATTTTGAAAAAATCTGTATGTAAGAGGAAATTGTAACCATATGATAACAAGAGCAGTAAGGAATTTATTCCCAAAACATCATTTGAAGTCTTTATGCAGTTTTACATGAAGGAATAAAAGTTACAAGTCTTTATAGACAAGGAAAATATCTTGATTAAAAAGCTCAGAGGTGGGGCAGCACCTGTGGCTCAAAGGAGTAGGGCTCTGGCCCGATATACTGGAGGTGGCGGGTTCAAATCCATCCCCAGCCAAAAACTGAAAAAAAAAAAAAAAGAAAAAAGCTCAGAGGCAGGCATATTTGTGTGGTTGGTTGGAGAACAGCAGGAGATAAAGCTGGAACAAATTGGTGGAGAATGTGAAGTTCTGATTTATTTCTAAAGACAACATGGAGACCAAGAAGGATTTTTGAGTAGAGTATTTGATTGGCAAACATTAGTAATATTTAGGATGGATTCAAGCACTGAGAGATAAAAGTCAGAAATTCAAGGAGGCTGTTACAAGAGTCTGAGAGATCATGAAAACACTGTTGTTGAAATAACAAAGAAAAGGAAGTGTGGAACTGAAGCACGAAGCTTCTCAGCAGGACAGTTTGTATAGCTGAGCATTTTCTCAGATGTTGAAGATGAAGCAGCATGGAAAGAAAATTCCAATTTTATTTCTCACTGATTAAGAAGAAATACTAAGTCCTTCACAAGAGAAAGCTATAGAATCAAAACGGGTTTCTGTGAGAACCTAACATGCTCATGAGCAGTTTTACCTGATCAGTTTTACCTTTTTCATTTCCCTTTAAAGTTACTTGAAAGATCAAGTCTGGAGCCAGGAGAGGGTATTATCAAAATTGATTGGATTTTGAACTACAGGTAGAGAGAAGAGCAATGGTCTCACTGAAGGAGTCCCTCCCCCCATCTGCTTTATTCCTTCTCTCGCTTTTCTTCCTTCGCTCCATTCTCACTTTGCCAAAATAACTTGGAAAATGTCATTTAGGTGCCAGTTGAATGTCTCTGCAGTATCACTATCAACAGAGAATGAAGGGAGAAAGATTTGGCATAAGGCAAAGTAGTTTAGAGCAAAATCAAAGTTACACCTGTTAAAAGGAAAAAAATGTTGGTTAATATCAATGCTACACAGAGGGCAGTTTTGGTAGAGGGATGAATAATAACATAGGAGATTAAAAAGTGAATAGTGCCAAAATAAAGATAGCGATATTCTGTATTTAATCAAGAAATAGAATTGCTAAGGAAAAAAATATGGGAAAGGATGTAAAAAGTATAGGAATGTTGAATATTTTTCTTAAGATAAGAAAAAAACTAAAGTGATTTATCTAAAAGAGAGTAAGAGTGATTATCTTTATTAGAGTGGCATGGTGACTTGAGGTAGCCACTGAAATAATTGACAACAGCACAGTTTTAGCAAGAAAAGTAAGAAGAAGTCATTTTATTAAAGACATGTACAACAAGCCATGCCCCATTCTAATGACCAGAGGCCCCATGAAAAGTGCGGTTCAGGGTTTTATGTACAACTTTGAGGAGCATCAACTGCTGCTTGGAAATCTCCCGGGGACTTAATTAACTGTTTTCAAAACAACCCACCTGAAAAATCTTGATCAGCCCCATTCCCATAATAGCTCAGGTCAGTTTGGACCAGGCCAGTCCAACATAGCCTAACTATATCCCTCATTCTCCCTGCTTACACCTAGCTAGCTAGCTAACACCTTGGGGATCAGAAGGGCTGACGAGGGAGCAAGTTTGCCAGGAAGGGGGACAACTGGATATTCAATGGAGATATCTCTTTAGCAGTTGGATATAAAGAGCTATTTTTCAGTAGAGAGACCTAGGGTAGACATACGTATTTGCCAATTAACCATATATGTGTGGAAGTGGAAATCTTCAGGCATGATATGATTGCCTGGGAGGAGAATATGAGTAAAAAGAAAATTGCTAAGTGTGGAGCCAAGAATTTTGAGTACTTCAGAAGCTGACAGGGTCAGAAAAACCACTAAGAACATTAATAAGCCATAATTAGGAAGGTGAGGAGTAAAAGCGGGTAGATAGCACAAAAAGGAGTGTTACAAGTCTTACGCTCAAAGTGTCCCTTGGACTTAGCGAGTCTTCATTTGTGACAGAAGTTTCACTAGCACGTGGATACTTACCATAACATGAAACACTGACATCAACTTTCTCTTGAATCCCTTTCTCTTTCTTCATTTCAACTTTTTTACTAAGTTTTGTTTCTAAATATAAGAAGTACATAGCGTGCATTGGTATATCATTTTCACAAATGGATTAACCCTGTAAAACCAGCACTCAGCTCAAATCATTTTTATTTTTGTTCATATTGTTTATTCTCATAAGGCACATACTTTTGTATTAGTTTTGTTTTTCTTTTTCTTTTTGGCTCTAAAGTACCTTCTAGTTTACTCTTCCTTCTTGTCCTTTTTATTTTGGTGTCTTTTTGAGTTCTGTCATCGTTAGTTTTTCTGACGTTGGTTTATGTTCTTTCATTCTTTCACTTTCTCTATATTAACTTCTATTAAACTATGAAGTTGCACTCAATTTTCACGTATTTGGGGCCTGCCTTTGTGATGACCTTCCATCGTGGCATTGATTTGCTCTCCCTTTCGTAGATCGACATTATACTAGATTCAACTGGAATCCTTTTCTATTAGTCACTTTTCAAAGAAATTAGTGTTTCTGAACTTTCAGGAGAGGAAGATGAGTCAGAATAGACATTTAGCTTCATGTCCTAGATCTCACCATTCTGTTTTGTGTTGTGAAATGTTAAAAAATATGTTTTTTTTTTTTATTTCCTGTGTATAACTACATCCTCTTTTATCTGGCTGGATATTGCTTTTTCCTTGACTCTCTATGCTTTTCTTGAACAATTTGTATTCTACTCCCAGTAGTTTCTTCTTGGAAGGGATATGAGCCAGTTAATTTTGAAGGCTCCTAGGACTTTACCCTTCCTATAGATCAGTCACCCAAGGAATGAATCAGCAAAAATGCCTCCCTCTTTCAGCTGCTATTCTAAAGCTGTGCTTTCTTGTCCATGAACACTCATTGGAAATTTGACAGTTCTTTTCTTCTCAGGTTTGATAAAGTCTGACTACTTCCCTCTGCCTCATCCTGCAATATGTTACTATCCTGTGTTGTTTACAGCTACATCCATGGTTTTTATGGTAGTTTATCCATGCATGCTCAAAACTGGGGGCTCATGAAGGTGTCTTGACATCCAGTTTTGCTATAGACATTTTCAATGAGCTTTTGATTTTGCATTCCTACTTGATCCCTATTTTTATGGGAGAATTTTATGGAAAATGAAATGTATGCCTCTGCTTCCATTTTCTCATTTTAAATAATAAAAGTCTATACAAATATATAAATTGCTATAAGTGTGTACCTCTGATTAAAATCTCATCTCAGAGACAATGGAATTATGTGTTGAATATAGAGGTTCAAATATAGAAACAAAGGTTCAGGTGTAAAATATTTTTGGATAAATCAGCAAAGACATTGAACTAAAAAACTAAAATAGTTTTTATTACTTAACAACTTAAGTTTCTCTTAAAACAGGATATCTTTAGCACAAAGATGCTAGTGTGTTACTGCTGGCGTTAGCTTTCTATATTGCATAACAACTTACCAAAAATGTAGCTGCTTGAAACACCACGTATTTATTATCTAACAGTTTCTGTGGGATGGGGGGTCCAGGCATTGCTTAGTTGGCTCAATTGATTGTTCAAAGAGTCCCAACGCAAAATCAAAGTAAGGCCTCTTAGTAAACTTACTAATACATTGCAACTTAATCATAATAATGACGATCTCATCACATTGCCAGATAGAGTTCTATAATGTTGGGAGTGACTTCCTGCCATAAACACAGGTTCCACCTAACTAAGGGAAGGGTATACACTGTACACCTGGGGGTGATATTCTTGGATGTCACTTTCCTTCTGCCCACCACACTGTTATTTTTGTCTCTTACATATGAAGGGAAGCTTGTATTAACACGGGTGCTTTTAGAGGATGTTTCCGGGGGAGGCAAGACAAAGGCACAGAATGAAGGGTGAGAAATGAAGTTATTATTTTCTTAATTTTGTGGTTCTCCTCTTGAAAGAAAATTTCAATCCTCCTTTCAAAGACCATCAAGATTAAGGGATGATTATGTGGACTATTTCTAGAAATTTTTTTGCCCAAACATGGGAAAATTTGTCTTTGAGAGCGTGAGAATTTGACTGTAGAGTACTGCCATATTCCTCAGTGTATTTCTATTGAAAGTATACTTATCTCAATTTTTAAGTATGCAGGCTAAATTAGTCATATAAACATGTTTTTCACAACAGATAATGCACTTTATGAATTTCATTATATGTTTTTAATCATGTTTTCTCTACTGCAGAAAGATAGCTGAACTATTTAAGTTTGGAGATTTTGAGCTTCTAAATCATAAAGGTCATATGTATACCTCGAAGATGGCACAAATCTCTTCATAAATGTTAGAAACCATACCCAAACAATGTTCTTAGCAAAGCAGTCCATATTTGACCTTCATAGACTTAATGTATTTTTATAGGTGTTTGATTTCTCTAGTTAAATGTTTTGTAATGTGATAGGAAGAGATTACTATTTAGATATAATGCTATTCTTGCCTTCTAGAGCCACATGTTTTAAATAGTATCCTATGGATCCTGTAAAGTTTAAATTCCTTCATTTTCAGTAAATTTTCTTCATTTTCTGTAAAGGTTGGCAAATATTTGAATATTAATTAATATCCAGGCAATATTACTTAATATTCAAAATAGACTAAAATATATATGCTACAAATACATGGATTTTTTTTTTTAATTTATTGTTGGTGATTCATTGAGGGTATAAGAAACCAGGTTACACTGTTTGCATTTGTTAGGTAAAGACCCTCTTACAATCGTGTTCTGCCCCCAAAAGGTGTGGCACAAACCAAGACCCCACCCCCTTACTCCTTCCCACTCTCTGCTCTTCCTTTCCCCACCCCTCCCTCCTTCTTTCTCTCTCTGCTCTCCCCTTCCCCCACCCCCACCTTGTCATTAATTGCCATTAATTGTCCTCATATCAAAATTGAGTACGTAAGAGTCCTGCTTCTCCATTCTTGTGATGGGCTTTACTGAGAATAATGTGTTCCACTTCCATCCAGGTTAATACAAGGCTGTAAAGTCTCCATTTTATTAAATGGCTGAATAGCATTCCATAGTGTACATGTACCACAGCCTGTTAATCCACTCCTGGGTTGGGGGGCATTTAGGCTGTTTCCACATTTTGGCTATTGTAAATTAAGCTGCAATAAACAGTCTAGTGCCAGTGTCCTTATTGTAACAGGATTTTTTTCCTTCTGGGTAGATGCCCAGTAATGGGATTGCAGGGTCAAATGGGAGGTCTAGCTGAGTTCTTTGAAGGTTCTCCATACTTCCTTCCCAAAAGATTGCATCAGTTTGCAGTCCCACCAGCAGTGTAAAAGTGTTCCCTTCTCTCCATATCCATCCCAGCATCTGCAGTTTTGAGAATTTGTGATGTGGGCCAGTCTTGCTGGGGTTTGATGTTATCTCAGGTGGTTTTGATTTGCATTTCTCCAATAATTAGGGATGATGAGCATTTTTTTTATGTTTGTTAGCCTTTCATCTGTCTTCTTTAGAGAAGGTTCTATTCATGTCTCTTGCCCATTGATATGTGGGATTGTTGGCTTTTTTCATGTGGATTAATTTGAGTTCTCTATAGATCCTAGTTATCAAGTTTTTGTTTGATTCAAAATATGCAAATAGCCTTTCCCAATGTGTAGGTTGTCTATTTACTTTGGTTGTTGCCTCCTTAGCTGTACAGAAGCTTTTCAGTTTAATTAAGTCCCATTTATTTATTTTGTTGTTGTTGTTGTAGTTGCCACAGCAGTCTTCTTCAGCAGTCTTTCCCTAGGTTGATATCGTCCAGTGTTTTTCCTATGC
>CAUYON010176922.1:0-31259 GCA_963573935.1 Arctocebus calabarensis
CATTTTAAATTTTGTATTTGTTCCTGTTTTGGTTTTTTTTTTTTTTTTTTTTTTTTTTTTGCTTTTTTTGCATTTTTTGGCGGGGGCTGGGTTTGAACCCACCACTTCTGGTATGTAGGGCCTGCACACTACTCCTTTGAGCCACAGATGCTGCCCCCATTCTGTGTTTTGCTTCAAAATAAGATATGTGCAGTGTGCACAGAAATTTGTTCATAGTTTTTTTTTTTTTTTAAACTATAGTCTGGCCCTCAAATGGTCTGAGGGACAGTGAACTGGCCCCTGTTTAAAAAGTTTGAGTACCCCTGCTCAAGCACATGTAAAAAGGCATGTTCATAGTCACACTATTTACAATAGTCACAAGTGAAGCAGATGAGACATGGCATTCACGCACAAGGGACTATCACACACAGCCATAAAGAGACACGGCACAGTAATTAACACACGCTACAACGCAGGTGATGCCCACACACATTTCACTAAGCAGAAAAAGCGGGCCCCAAAGGTCACTCATACTGTGATTCTATTTATATGAAATATTGGGAGTAAATAAATCTATAGACACGCAACTCAGACTTATGGTTGCCAAGAGCTGGGGCAGGGGTGTGCTGGGGTGTGGGGGACTACAGAGTGAGGAAGAAATGCTCAGTGGATAGTCTTTTGAGGTGATGAAGATGTTTAGGAATAGACAGTGATTGCATAACACAGTTAATGTATAAAGTGTATTAGTGTCTGGGAATTAGACATTAATTTTGTTATATGCATTCCACTTCAATAGAAAAAATTTCTTTAAAAAAAGGTGAATTCTAATAAACTGCCCCTAAAGTAACTAAGTATAAATCTCTCAGAGTACACCTTTGTTCCACATACATTTGGATTTGGAAGAATGCCATTTCTAGACACCATACTATGCAATAACAATAGATGCATTCTCTACCCCACAACCACCTGATGGTCTCATTAACAGACTGCAGATGTAGAAATGATACAGGGCTGCCCCATTCAAGGCTGGACAAGGGACCCCAGTTTTCCTAGGCCTGGACAAGTTCATGAAGGGAATGGCCCTGACCTTTTGCCCTGAGTTGGAGGAAATGCATTCATTCATTTGTAGATAACACTCATTAACGTTGAAAAGGTGTTTCTATTTGCCAAGTCCTGGCCAAGTGTAAGTCTTAAGACCTAATACCCCTAGATAAAGAGCCCATATGGAGACTCCCACTTGGGTCTTTCCCTCTGCCAGGAGCTCTGGTGCTTTTTAGTCCTGTATTCCTTTCTAATAAAATGCTATCTTTCCACTGACCTGTGGTCCGTGCGTTCATTCCTTGAATCCCTGATACTAAGGGCCTACTGAAAAGAGAAATTCCAGTAACATAAACAAAGATAAGAAGGCATATTCAGGCACTGTCTAAATCCTGTGGAAATGTCAGTAACTGTAGGACTGAGGTGGGATAGGCCTCATGGTGTTCAAGAATCTGACACTCAGGAACAAACTGACCAGCCCAGGAAACAGCAGGCAGGTGATAGAACAACAGGACAAGGCCTCAATTCTTGTTTTTAGATCAATACTGCTTCTAATTTGACTTTCCTTTGCAAGTAAGATTTGTTGTTCCTTAAAATGCTGCCCGCAGACTCATTTCAAGGAAAATGAATCTGCGGGCAGCATTTTACAGCACCACGGGCATATTCTGTCCGCTGAGGTGAAACTGTTAGCAGAATTTCTTTCTGCAGAGGTCCTAGGTCTCAGGAACTCGAAGACTGAACTCACAGACCACAGATCAGTGGTACGATAAGATTGATTAAATAGAAAGGAGTACAGAAGGAGTAAAAAGCACCAGAGCTACTGGCAGAAGGAAAGACCCAAGTGGGGTCCTTTTGTCTAGGGGTATAAGCCAGGGACTTGGTGTTCATGAGCATACTTACGAATGAGTGCATGTAGTCCCTCCAGCTAAGGGCAAAATGTCAGGGAGTGCCCTTCATGAAACTGCCCAGGCCTAGAAAAACGGGGATCTGATATCCAGCCTTGAATGGGAGAATCCTGTATCAAAAGGACCGGGGCATACCAGCCTCCCTAATCTGTAACTTCTTCCTAACCACATCCTACAAAGGCCTTGGCCCAAGGAGGCCTTTGCTTTGCATCTGAACTCTCCCACTTTCCAGCATGATCTCAGGCGAGGCACTTAAAAAAACCCACCTCTGATTAGCACCTCCAAAGGTTGTTTTGAGGACTGGGAGGTGACATGCCTATCAAATACCTAGCAGAGTGCCTTGGCAAATAATATTTTAACAACCGTGTTATTGTGCCACTAGAAGAAAAATACTGTATGAACAACACAGAGGTTAATATAGTATAATCATTTACCACAGAGGCCAAATGAATTACACAGTTTCTTAAATGAGCAAGTTAGTTATTCTAACTAACTTCTAACATTTTTTCTACCAAACTATGTTCCCATACTGTAGCTTGGAAATGCTATCCTTCTTCTTAAAATATAATATCTTCAAGACAACTAGATTATGATTATTTTTTAAAAGGAAGAAAAAGAAAATAAAGAAGTGTGCCTGCTTTGCCACAATTATCTACTTTTCTCATCATTAACCTTATCTCAACTTTTCCCAAAATTACCTGTTATATTTCCCCAGTTTCTAGGAAACCTTAGAAAGTTGAGTGTGCCTAACGCCCTGAATGTCCTACAATGGCTCGAAATCCAAGGACCAGCCCTTCTTTCTCTGGAAGTTGATCCTCTATATCTCTCTGGCTTTATTTCAAGAATTTCTAGTCTAGCCCAGTCATTGTCCTTAAAAGTAGCAAGAGACCCAAACAAACTGCCCAACAACTAAACCTTCTGGATGAAATCTTCCTAAAGTAAACCACCACCAAGAACTAACTCTGAGTTGCTGATAGAATTCATAAATAATGGATCCCCAACATCCTCTCATTCAGCCATTTCAAATCATCAAGAAGTAATGCATGAGCTAACAAAACCGCCTTGCGATATGAAACCGAGTGTTTTCTTCCAAGGTCCCTCTTTGAACTTGTTTTGCTACTTATAAGAGCATCAGGGGTAGGAAGACCAGGGTTTAAGGTTTAAGAACAGGTTTAAGTTTATCTCATGTAAGACAAACTTCTTTTTTTTTTTTTTCCAATTAACATGTATTTTATTATTCTTCATTACATTATTTCCCCTCACCCTCTAGTGGTAAGACAGAGTTTATTCACAGAAAAGAATACAGAAAACATTAAAGCTCCTGGTAGAGGGAGAGAATTCTAGTGGGGAGAGAGAAGCTCTCTCTGTTTCTCTCCGGGTCTTTTCCTGCCTCCTCCTTTAGGCCTTTAGCCTCAGGGTATATATAGGTGTATGGGTTCCTTGGTCAGGAAACGAATGAATACAGTCCCTTCCGCTGGGGGCAAGGTGAATGAATGTATCAATGAATGGATACAGTCCTTTCATGGATTTGAGGCCTAGGAAATTCACAAGAAATTGACCTAGGCATAGGAGATGGGGGTTCCACATTTAGTCCTAAGTGTGAAGTGAAGGAGACACCAAGGCACAGGTGTCTCCTCGGCAGTTGTCCATCCTTTTTGGCAATTGGAGCCTCTGGTGGAGGTTGGAGGTCCATCTCCTTGCCTGTCATCCAGCCCGCTGGCTCTTCAGCTGACTGCCACACCATCAACACTGCCAAGGAGGAGGCGGAAGGTCCACCAGCCCCGCTGAGCTGGCTAGGGCGCCAATTGTCCTGCATCAATTCTCCCTCTCTGAGTAGAAACTCCAACTACTGTTAGGGAGAAGGGGCGAAGGTGAGTCACATTTATTGATTTGTGTATGCTGAACATCCCTAGGATAAAACCCATTTGATTGCAGTGAATTATTTTCTTTGAGATGTTAAATTTGGTTTGCTAGCATTTTTGTGAACTTTTGCATTTATGTTCATAAAGGGTCTATAGTTTTAATTTTTGGCATTGAGTCTTTGGCTGACTTTGATATCATAGTGATCCTGGCTTTGTAGAATGAGTAAGAGGGGATTACCCCTTCTTTACATTATGGAATACATTCTAGAGGATAAATGCGGGTTATTCTGTGTTGGTCTGGTGAAATTCAGCTGTGAATCCATATGATCCAGGATTTTTTTGTTGGTATATTTTTTATTACTGCCTTAATCTCACTGCTCATTATCAGTCTGTTCAGAATTTCTATTTCTTGGTAGTTTAAGCTTAGGAAGTTGCTTATACACAGCTATAATTTAATAATAAAAATAATAAAAAAATTTAAAAAAAAAGAATTTATCCATCTCCTCTGTGTTTTCCTGCTTGTGTTCATAAAAGTTTTCAAAGTATTCATGGATGTTGTATTTGGGGGCAATATGTTATAATGTCTCCTTTTTTCATTTTTGACTGAAGTTATTTGAATCCATCCTCTTCTATTTCTGACTAATTTGCATAGCAATTTATCAATTTTATTGATATTTTCAAAGAACCACCTTTTTGTTTTGTTGATCCTTTGTATTTTTTCTTTTTCTTTTGTTTTTTTTTTTTTTTCCTGTCAGTTACTTCTGCTATGAGCTTGACATTTCTTTTCTTCTGCTAGATGTGAGGTTGGTTTGTTCTTCTTTTTCTATTTCTTAAGATAGGACCTAAGGCTGGTCTTTCAGTCTTTTTTTTTTTTTTTTTTCTTTCAGCCTTTTTTATCTCATGGCACACTTGAACCTATAGTTAAACTTCTATGGCACACTTAAATTATGTTGACAAAAAAATTTTTTAAAAGAATAAACTTATTGTGTTTTTAACTTCTTTTGAAAATAATTTAATTAAATAATTTTTAAATTTTTTCATGGCACACATGAGAACCTCTCAGAGTGCCATGGCAAACCAGTTGAAAATCACTGTATTGGGTTGCTAATTTGTGATCTTTCTGTCTTTCTGATGTAAACATTTAAGGCCATGAACTTCACCCTTAGCACTGCTTTTAATTGATCCCATAAATTTTGACAGCTTTTGTTCCCTTTGACATTCATTTTGAGGAATCTTTTGTTTTCCATTTTAATTTCATCATTAACCAAAGGATCATTCAGCAGTAGGTTGTTTAGTTTCCTTACTTTGTGTGGATTTGAGAGCTCCTCTTTGAATTGATTTCTAATTTTATTACACTGTGGTCTAAAAAGTTATGTGGTATGATTTTAATGATTTTAATATTTTTGAATTTGCTTACACTTGTGGACAAACATATGCAATATTAGAAACTGGCCCCATGTTCTGATTTGGGGACAGAGTGTACTGTACATGTCTGTTAGGTTCACATGTTTCAGAATCTGGTTTAAATCTAGTGTTTCTTTGCTAATTTTCTGCTTTGATCATCTGTCCTGTTTTGTCAGTGAGGTGGTAGAGTCCCCAGTGATAAGATGCTACTGTGTACCTCTTCACTTAGATCAAGTATCATTTGTTTTACAAAATAGGAGCTCCTTTCTTAGATATTAATGTGTATGTATTTAGGACTGTTATATCTGCTTGCTGAATTGGCCCCCTTTTCATCATGTACTGACCATTTTTGTCTTTTTTAAAAGCATTCTTTATTTTGAGTCAATTTTATCTGACATGAGGATGACTATACCCTATCTTTTGATTTCCATTTGCGTGAATTTTTTTTTTTTTGAGACAGAGTCTCACTTTGTCACACTCAGTACCATGCTGTAGTGTCATAGCTCACAGCAACCTCAAACTCTTGGGCATACGTGATCTTTTTGCTTCAGCCTCCTGAGTAGCTGGGATTACAGGTACCTGCCACAATGCCTGGCTATTTTTTCAAGATGGGATCTCGCTGCTGCTCAGGCTGGTCTTGAACTCCTGGACTCAAGCAATCCATCCACCTCAGCCTCCCAGAGTGCTAGGTTTCAGGTGTGAACCACCATGCCTGGTCCAGTGTGAAATACTTTTTTCCCTTTACCTTGTATGTGTGTGAATCCTTCTGAATTAGATAGGTTTCTTGGAGATAACATATAATCGTGTTGTGATTTTTTTCATCCATTTAACCAGTATATGTATTTTAAGTGGTGTATTAAGACCATTCACATATGGTGTCACTATTGATATGTGGGATTCTGTTCTGTTCATAGTGTTGAATGTTACTTATTGTTTTATTTTCCCTCTTGCACGACTGTTTTATAAGAGCTATGAGCTTTAACCTTCAGATATTTATCTACTAGTTTCTATCTATTGTGCTGATCTGAGTATAAGGTAGCTCTGAGCATTTTCTGTAGGGCAGGTCTAGTAGTGAAATGTCCTTTAGTGTTTGCTTATCTGGAAAAAAGTCTTTATTTCTCCATCATTTATGAAATTTAATTTTGCAGGAAACAAAATTTTTGGCTGACAATTGTTCTGTTTTAAAAGATTAAAAATGGAGCCAAATCCCTTTGGCTTATAAGGTCTCTGTTGAGAAGTCTTAGTTTGATGAGTTTTCTATTGTAGGTTAGTCGTTGCTTTCATCTTACAGTTTATAGAATTTTTATCCTTCATGTTTACTTCAACCATGTTGATAACTATGTGTCTGGACATGCCCTATTTGCTAAGAATCTTCCTAGTATTTAAAGATCTTCTTGTATCTGAATCTCTAGAGATATCAGAGAAATTTTCCTCAATAATTCCTTTGAATGGTTTTCCCCTGCTGTTTGTTTTTCTTCTTTTCTCTTAGAATATCTGTAATTCTTTTGCAGGGTGTCCAAAAAGTTCACATGCAATTTAAAATAGTTTAAAGTATTAAACTATTAATTTAAACTATTTAATTAAATAGTTTAAAACTTTAAATAGTTTTTATTTAAAATAGTTTAAAGTATTTGACCAATAGTTTAATACTTGAACTATGTGGACACCTGTATTGGTTCTCTGTATATAGTACCATATTTCACGAAGAGATTATTCATTCCACTTTATTCTTTTTTCTGCATCTTTGACTGCCTAGGTTAGTTCTAAGGGCCCTGTCTTTAAACTTTGAAATTCTTTTTTATGCTTTGTCTAAACAATTGTTGGTACTTTCTGCTGTATTTTAACATTTCCAAAATTATTCTTTTATTTCTTTAAGTGCCATTATATATTTTCTTTTTTTTTTTTTTTTTTTTTAGACAGAGCCTCAAGCTGTCACCCTGGATACCGTGCCGTGGCATCACAGCTCACAGCAACCTCCAATTCCTGGGCTCAAGTGAGTCTCCTGCCTCTGCCTCCCAAGTAGCTGGGACTATAGGCACCCACCACAATGCCCAGCCATTTTTTGGTTTCAGCCATCATTGCTGATTGCCGGGCCCAGGCTGGATTCGAACCCACCAGCTCAGGTGTACGTGGTTGGCGCCCTAACCCGTTGAGCCACAGGCACCAAGCCTGTTATATATTTTCTTATGTTATCTACCTCTTTAACAAATTTTTCATGTTTTTTCTTTCATACTCACACATTATTTTCTCTTCTTTGTGCTAGTTGTAAGCATTTTCTTCAATCTAGTTATCTTATTTGCCATCCATATTTTGAATTACATTTCTGACATTCTGATGATTTCCTTTTAGTTAGAGTCTGTTACTGTTGACCTATTATGACCCTTTGGTGTTGTTGAACAAGCTTGTTTTGTTATACTCCCAGAATTCTTTACCAGTATCTTCTCATCTGAAACCTCTTCTCTCAGCTCAGGGCAGATAGTTTTGTAATGCACCCATTTTGCTTTGCTAGTGAAAAAAAGGAGAGGTCTGGAGATGGTGCATTTGTGTCTTATACCAGAAGATAAATCCAGCAGGAGAGGAACAGATGCATTCAAAGCATGAAATGTAGCTGTTCTGAGTTGTCCTGTTTCCCTGTTGTTGTCACCATTCATGCCATTGCTAGGGGATCTTTGTATGGAGTGGTGGAATGGTCCCAGGCCACTATTAGAAACCCATGTGGGGGGGGGGGGAGGATGGGTCAACTTCTTTCCATAGCATGGACATTGTGAGAGATTGCTCTCTCTAAGTCTCCCAATGGAATTGGCAACAGCTTCTGTGTGGGGTTACCTAGGCAGTAGCTGTACACTTTGGTACATCCACATCCAGATGTAACAGCAACAGCAGTAGGCAGTGGGGAAGGTAGCTTGTGGCTAGTGGGTCTGTGGTTGGCAGTGGGCCACAGGCATGGCACTGTAATGTGCCATGGGCTTGCGGTCCTTAAGGCATTGCAGGTGAGGGGCATCGGCCTCACTGAATGCACCACAGGCATATCCCACATGGCTGCTACCATGACACTTCGTGAATGACTCAGCATCTGTTCTGTTAGAATTTCCCCGAGTGTGTCTGTGTGTGTGTGTGCGGGTGTGCTCAGGTCTCAATCATGGAGCACAAAGAGCATCTGCTCTTCGTGCCCTCTTCAAAGCCTAGCAGTAGTGATGTAGAGGCAGCTGCAGTAAAGCCAATCCCTGTGTAGACTGGCGTCTGCAGACCAAGACCTCAAAATGGCATCAGTTGCAGCAACTTTGGAATAGAAGCCATCAGGTTTCTGCTGAACCTGTTTTCCAGTGCTATAACTGCACGGCCTCCAAGAAGTTCCCTGATCAGTTTGGAGGCTTTGGTGGGTGGGGGAGACGGGTCTTCAAAGCTCAGTAACTGCCTCTTTCCCACGTATGTGCACCTCCTTTTGGTGAGTGGATCACCCAATCTCCCTCTCCTTCACGCCACATGTCTCTTGTCATTTCTCTAATGATTTGTAATGTTCTCTCCAAGAATGTCCACCTGTAAATGTTCAGCTACTTGCAACTTCCAATCCTTCCTTAGAGAGCAATGTGTGCAGGTTGTGTCTAATCTGCCATCTTGATCAAAATATCAAATTCTATATTGATTTAAACTGTCCTTGATGCGACAGAAAAACAGAGTCATTTTCACATATGTAAAGACTAACTTACCTTTAACAGGTCTCCTAGAAAAAATAATTATTCAAAAGAATTAGATGAATCTAGAGATGTTTTTAAAAGTTACAGTAAGTATGAGAAAGCAAAGTGTAAAAGAACTGATGATCGTGAAAAAGATAAACTGAATATATTTCCAAAACTAGCATTAGCATTTCTTTATATTTAAGAAAAATGAGAAGAAAGCTTTAAAAATAAAAACATTTTATGAAGTCATGAATAATATCAATTTGAATTTTAATGAGTTATTTAAATAAAACAGAGACATGGCAGACAGAGGCAGAAAAATCTTGAAGTTTGATCTCAAGTTAGTCAGTGTTTTTTATTCACCCTTTAGGTTGACAGAGAAACTACATGAAATCGTTAATATCTATCCATATGCCTATATATCTACAGACATAAAGTCTGACAATTATGTTTGTGAACTTGCTGTTGTTCACTTACATTGGCAGCACTGTACAAACAGCTCAGTAAAGTTTCATAACCTTGGTGTATCAGAGTCTCACAGCTGAGACTCTGTGAGCTGAGACACATGTGGCAGTGTCTTGTTGTGTGGCAATCATTACTTTCATTGTGTGTTTTTGTGTGCTGTTGTGAGGATGTTAGAGCTTGAATTAGGGCAGTGAACAAACATTAAACTTCTTGTTAAACTTGGAAAAAGTGGAAGTGAAGCCAAGGACATATTAGTCTAACTTTGTGGGGATAAAGTCTTGAAGAAAATGGCAGTGCATAGCCAGGCGTTGTGGTAGGCACCTGTAGTCCCGACTACTCAGGTGGCTGAGGGAAGAGAATCGCTTAAGTGGAGGAGTTGGAGGTTGCTGTGAGCTGCGTGACGCCACTGCACTCTACCAAGGGCAAATAAAGTGAGATTCAGTCTCTACCAAAAAGAGAGAGAAGAGAAGAGAAGAGAAGAGAAGAGAAGAGAAGAGAAGAGAAGAGAAGAGAAGAGAAGAGAAAGGAAAGAAAGAAAGAAAGAAAGAAAGAAAGAAAGAAAGAAAGAAAGAAAGAAAGAAAGAAAGAAAGAAAGAAAGAAAAGAAAGAAAGAGAGAAAGAGAGAGAGAGAGAAACAACGGAAAGAAGAAAGGAAAATAGCAGTGTACAAATGGATTAAATGTTTTTCTGGGGGGAGAGAAAGTATCAGTAGTGTGGCAAGGTCAGGGAAGCCAGTAACAAGTAGAACGACAAAAACATCACAAAAATTCATTGAATTGTGCATCAAAATCATTGGCCAACTTTTAAAAACATCACAGATCAAGTAAACATTGATAAGGAAACAGTTGGGAAAACTTTACTCAAAATCTTGGTATGAGAAAGGTGTGTGCAAAAATGGTCCCCAAAAAGAGCTCACTGATGAACAAAAGCAAATTAGGGTCAAAGTTTGCCAGGACCTGTTGAGGAGACAAGACCATGTTTTATCACTCATGATGAAATATTGGTGTACCCATACAACCCTGAAACAAGGCATTGAGATACACAATAGAAGTCAGACCATAAAGTTCTGCCGGTCCTAATCAAGAGTCGAAATGATGTTGCTAACCTTTTCTGTTAACAGAGGATTGTTCATTATGAATTTGTACCAAAATTACATAGTAAATCTCAATACTAGAAAATCCAAATGCACATTATTATAAACTAGCAAATAATGGCATTCTTGCTATGAATATTATATATGCATGTATATAAATCAAACATAGATAATACTTGCTTCATAAGGAATATGCAACATTTTCAATCATTAGTTGCTGTATGTAAAATTTGTTCATTTAGTAAGTCATGAATGGGCCTTTTTTCCAATTTTGGAAACTAAAAGTATACAGCTCATCTTTTCTAAACATTCAAAAAAAAATGAAGAAATAGCAAGAGGGTAAACACAAGATAAATCTCAAATGGACCCAGCAATGACTCACTTACATAGCTGAGGTGAATCAATTATTCTGTGTCTGATATGTATCAAAATATATTCAAAAGAGCAAGGTCAAAATAAAAACTATGATACCAGCCTATTAGTAAAATAGTGACAATCGTGTAAATTGCAATCTCTGCAAGGGAGCTAAAGAAAAAGTTAATAGCTTTTGATGCTTTTATTATGAAATGAAGAGAATTAAAATCAACAACTAAAAATTTATCTCATGAAGCTAGATAAAAGAGTTATACATTTTGAGAATTCTGGGGGATGGCATGAAGGGTAAGTAATGCAAAAGTAGAGAGTTATATATCCAACAGGACTCTCTCTTGAGTAAAATTGGTGAACCATCCGTATTATTCAAAGACTACAATTAATTCTACCAAAGTCAAGGGGAAAAAGCCCAAATATTTCCATACTTAAGATTATTCCAAAACATTTTAGTATATACTATTATAAAAAATACTTAGATATGAACAGTATTTTTATGCTTTTGTGTAAGATGTTATTAAATGTCAGGAAAATTGAAAATGATCATTTAAAACTCCAAAAATAAACATATAGTTTAGTAAAGCAGCTTAGTACAAATAACTATACATATTAAAAATCTACAGCTTTACTTGTAACAGCCAAAACACACACACATGCAGAGAGAGAGAGCGTGAGACAGAGAACAAGGGGATGCGGCGGGGAAGGGATAGAAAGAGAGAAAGAAAGAAATCCTATTCAAAGCAGCTACAAAAACAACTAGGGCTAAAGCTTATAAAATTATGTTAAGAAAGTTATAAACCACTAAGTTGGAACTTAAAGGAGGATTATCATGAGAGGTTATTGGAGATATCATGTTGTATAATGAAAGATCACAATGACTCTGTGTTAGGATATAAATGCAGCAAATCCCATCAGCTAAGTGGGAATGGAGGCTGTGGGATCATCTTCTGATGCACCAGGAACTTTAGGACTCACTTCCTTCTGAAGAAAAAATAAATCCTTGTAGAAAAGGCCATTCAATTGTTGTAATCAAAAATACTTACCTTGAATAGTCTTTCGTATCCTGCTCAGACTTAATTTTTGTTTCTAAATTGCTCTGTAACTTGGAGTGCCCTCATGTTATCATACTTATCTCTGAAACACAATTAAATGGGATGATTTTAGCAATAAATAACACAAATTGAGATCACTAGTTAAAAGATGGTGTTTAGAGTCCTTTAGAGATAGCAATATATAACTCCATCCAAAGACATGTCGTTCTTGGAGGAAAGATTGCTGTGGATGCCACAAAAGCACTGAGTCAGGCACTCTGCTAGGCACTTGAACCCTCAAAATAGAAGTGCAAAGTAGTCACTTTGACTCTCCTCCTTACAGATCAGAAAATAAAAGCTATGTGAAGTTAAATAGCTGCTAAGTGATGGATCTGTAATTCAAATCCACAGTTGTCTCAGGACAAACTCCTCGGAGTTTCTATCCTGATACTCTGATTCAAACCCTAACTTCTTGATGCCTTCCTTGACCATGCTGGCCTCTATCAATTTCTTTTATCTGAAATCCTACCAGCTTAGAGTTTATGCAGCTCAATTCGCTGGAGTATGTATTCTTCTCTCCTGGCCTAATTGTCTTATTTCAATCACATTCCTGCATGCTGGCTGAATGCCTGCAGACATTAGGCTAGGCACCAGTGATTGGCATTCAGGAAAATCACAGTCTGGTGCAGGGTTTCTAATTCTGGTCTGTAGAGCACTTGCATGAGAATCAACCAACAATCTACATTTTGAGCAGGATGATTTCGTTCCATCTAAATCTAAGAATCGCTGCCTTAGTTGAGCCTATTTCTTCAATCCAGATAGAAACTCTTTATAAGGCAGAAATTGTTTAACTACTTCTTAGTTCCTATTATGCCAAAGATAGTCCTAAACGTGAAATATAATGAATATTTGATCTTCAGCAAACTGTCAGGCATTGTTTTTAATGTCCTAATCATAAGAAGTATGAATTTTTTATTTGGTTCCTCCACACTAAGAGCAAGGTAATTTGAACTCAGTTCAGTTCAAAAAGTACTTATTCATGGTTTACCTTGGCCTTGGGAGAATAGAAAAGAAATCCAAGCTAATTCTTGGAGCATACATAAAGGACTCAAAGAAAATGAAGGGACATTCTAGAAAGATGAAGATAGCTGCATTCATACCCAAGGGCTCAGTTTACACAGGCAGTTTTGTATATGAGCAGAATGATTATTTTAATTTCTCAGTATGCATTAAATGTACTCTTTATACCAACAGATTCAAAGTTCAACCAAACTTCTTATGGGACTACAGCTTCCCTTTTCTGTGTCATCTTACCCTACAGAGAAAGTTCCTTTTCTCTTCCCTGCATTAGTTAGTGCACAACAAATAATGTCAACATTTTAGTACCATAACATGTGAAGAGTTTGCTTTTTGCTCACCTCATAGTTCTAAGTGTAGATGGAAGGAGAAACAAATGGACATTGTTCTGCACAGCCTTCAAGGTGCTTTGGTTTCTCCCTTCTTGTGGCTCTATACCCCTCTAGATTTTCAGTCTTCCCATTAAGTTTGGAGATGAAGGAGAGTAATGATTGGGCAGATTTTTATAAGCCAGGCCACTTCTGCTCCTATTCCTCTGAATGTAACTCAATCCATGGCAGAAGCTCCAGCCGGAGAGGATGGGCAATATAATCTGAGGGCTACGAAAAAAGAGAAAAAACACATGAGGTGTTGAGACTTTGATAGCCACTTTCTAAATATCAAATGCCTTAATAATCTTTACTCAGCCACCTGCAAATGTGGCTCTTAGAAGAATAATCTAAGATTATTCTTAGATTGGGGAGATAAATGACTCCCCAAAAATGTCTTTTAGAATTCTGGTTTGTGGTCCAACATCTGGAGTTTGGAAATTGAAATTCCCATTCTCACTGAAAGAAAAAAAAAAGCTGAACAAAAAAAATCAGTAACTGTTCTTAGATCCATCAGAGAATTTAGGTCACAGGCAAGCCTTCTTCCTGAACCATGTGCAGATGGGTGAATACAGAGAGTCACAACTTATCAGGATCAGAAGACAAAAGCAAAAACACAACTTCTGAAGCCAACTTTGACAGTGGACCCTAAAACTGCGGCTGACATACCGCTGGAGTTCATTAAGGAAGGAGAGTTAAACTTCTGGAGTTATATTCCTAGGGAGGCCAACACACTTTTATGAGTTTTACCTCCCTGAGTCCCATCAGTTTCTCAGGTGAAAATGAGAAAATGTCTCTTCTGTTCCAAAGGGGAGGCGGAAATGAGTGAGATACCCCTAGAGCATTGCATTCTCCTCAAGCAAAAGCCTGCCTCAAGGAAACTACTTTGCTAGAGTATAACCCAAATTTTGCTGAGCTGAGCATAGCAGACCAAGTTCAGTCTTTTTTTTTCTTTCTTTCTTTTTTTAGAGACAAAGTCTCACTTTGTTGTCCTCAGTAGAGTGCGGTGGCTTCACAGCTCATAGCAACCTCCAACTCCTGGGCTTAGGCAATTCCCTTGCCTCAGCCTCTCAAGTAGCTGGGACTACAGGCGCCCATCACAACACCAGCTATTTTTTTGTTGCAGTTTGGCTGGGGCCAGGTTAGTACCTGCCACCCTCAGTATGTGGGGCCAATGCTCTACTCACTGAGCCACAAGCACCACCCCAAGACCCAGTTCTATTAAGACAAATACCCAACTCTAGGCCCACCTAGCTTTCATCTGTCACCTAAGTCGTAAAAAATAGTGGTGCACTTGTGAGTGGTCACAGCCCAGTGGCTTCTAATTATAGGACTGTAGAATGCCTTCACACACCTTAATATCACATTAGTGGGGCTCCTTGTAACAGGAGATCACAAGGCTCAACCCTAAGGAGGAGCATCTAAGAGAAGAGGACAACAAGTGAGACGAAAACAAGGACACTAGGGGACATTGTGGCCCCTCTAGCTGTAGTGAACACTCAGGAGCCTGACTCCGGGTCAGATAAACAAAATCTTCAAGCTGAAGTCCTGCTTACCTCAATTCTGTTTACCTGATATATCATATTATATCTTATCAACAAAACAATGTGAAAGATGCCAAAAAAAGTCTGAAGAGCTAAAGCAATCACCAAACCAGATTCTGATATGGCCTTATCAGACTGGGAATGTAGAATATTATGATTAATATGCTAAAGTTTCTAAAACAAAAAATAGACAACATGCAAGAACAGGCAGCAACACAGAGATGAAAACCCCAACAAACTTGCATTCTAAGGATATTGAAAACACCAACAGCCTTCAAATCAAGAAATAAGGCATTTTGTGCACCAAGATTATTTATACAGAATTTTGGATTTCTGGAGACCCAAGGCCAACTACTTTGACTTGCTTGCTCTGAGAGCAGTTCTACACAGAAGTGCCTCACTATCTCCCAGACAGGGAACTTGTCTATTTTCACCTACAAATAGTGATAGCAATTCATAAATTACATTACTGCATAAAATCTTCATTTCTGTATCCATCAGAGAAATGAGGCATTTGATCACGAGAATAGTAGCACAAGTGATCATGGCTAAGCCATTGTGTCAGATTCAATTTTATATGAGCAAGATGAAATAGAGCATATCTGTTTTGGGCATAAGTTTTAGTCCAAGTAAACTTTCTATAGTATCTTTACTATATCCACTGCTCCATACCTTTTTGCCAATCTTTCCTTCAGGTTAACCTATAAGCCACTCAAAAATATTTTAGTTTTCACGCAACAAAATATGAATTCTTTTGTTATATAACCTTACTGACTCAAATTAGGGAATTAACCATTCCTCATTTTCTGATTTAATGAAGATGGGGTCCAAACCTTGTCTCAAGCATCACAGAGGATTCCTGCAATAGACAGTGAAAGGGCTGGCCCTCTATTCAATGAAATGATAATCTAAAAGAGCTTGCGAATCTTTACCAAGAAATTTTTCCAAGAATCCTATTATGAGTTTTAATTATGTGATGGTGAGAAATGAGAGCAAATATGGGAGAATCAATCTCCCGCGAAACACTTTCTCATCTTGATATACCAGGAGACATTTCCAAAGATCACAGACACCATCCAAAGTAGGAGATTCATAAACAGAACTCTTCAGCAGTCTAACTGTCCAGAAATTATCTAACCATGTTTCTTCCTTTAACCCAATCTTAAACCAGTTAAATCACATTTCTGAAAGACAACTGCCAATTGACCAAAAAATTCCTCTTGAATATAATTAGGGACTTCTAAGTGTTTTGCCATATGTGAATTTCCAGGGCCATGTGTCACACTCAGAAGCAATAACAATATCACTACATCCATTCAAAATATCCATTCAAAATTGGCTTTTTTTTTTTTGCACTATGCCAGTCATGTGTGATTAACCATATAAAACAAATTGCTGTCAGTTTAACTCAATTCAATTTTGTATTTATTGCATTTAGCTATAATTTCTCATCTAATTGGTAATGGTAACATTTGTTGAGTGAAAACCATGTGCCTGACACTCTTCTGAGCATTTTACATAAATTTATCTCATGCGATCCATATGATGAATTTATGAGGTAGGACTTTATTTTAGACATGAAGAAAGTGGAGTAGAAAAAAGGAAAATAATTTGTGCAATATCTTGATATAGGTAGGTGTGTTGAAACTGCCTTACTTCTAGAACCGTGCTCTTAATCTTCAAACCATTATTATTGTTGAGATATTTTTGTTGAAGTCATATAATATATGACTGACAAAGACACTTTTATCAAGAACTGTGTAGAGTTTGGGTTTCATCCTACTTGCAAGGGAACAAAATATCCTGGCACAGTTTCATAGATTCTGTTAGAAGAAACCAGACTTTTGCATCATAGAGAACAGTTTATTATCCATGGCAATAGCATTAGGCAAATATCACCAGTTTTCCATTGCTTTCTTGAGCCTTAAATCCCACAGGGTCATGGGAAGGGGGTCAGATGGTCCCTGCACATGCCATGAGTCACATTATAGTTGTTACACCTGAGATTAGCAACTTGACTTTTAAAGTGGGCAGAAAGCATGCCTGCCTGTCCTTTGCTATTAAGCAAGACATTATCTTTCAAGGCTGCCTGCTACATACAAATCTCTAAAAAGGTAGCTCAGAACAAATCGAAGTCTATGCTTCACTTACAAGTGTAAGAAAATACAAAACACCCATCTAGAATTTTCTCCCAATTACTTCTATTCCTAACACATGAATCAATGTATTCTTTGTGTTAACTCTGTGTTTATTAACAAGAAATTCTGTGTGGAAGAGACTGCTATTTGTCTCCTACTACCCATTATTTAATTTTCTTTCATAATCACAAACCCACTGGCTTCCAAGGCACATGGATTTCCAAGTAAATACTGCATTTTTGCAATACTCTTTCAAGTAAATTTGGCCATGTGACAAATGTCTGGGCTATTGTGTTCTAATAGACATAGAATTCACATCAGGTATGTAATTTAAAATTTCTAGCAGCCTTATCTTTTAAAAAGTTAAAAGAGAGAAGTAATACTTATTTGAAGGATGTATTTTCAACCCAATACACTCAGAATATTATCATTACAATATGTAAAATCAATAGAAAAACATTAATGATATGTTTTTTACTTTTTTCATATTTATTCTTTAATGTAAGTTAAAAGTCATGACATACCAATTTGGACTAGCTCTCTGTTTTATAATCTCAAAAGTCACATTTGGCTAACTGGCAATATATTGGTCAGCTTGCATTTAGCCAATGAGATTTGCGAAAAGGTGATGGGAGGAATTTTAAGTTGTACTCCTAAAGGGAAATGAATGCTTTTTTCTTTGTTTCATCTGTTCTTCTGCCTGGACATAGTGATGATGACAAACCAGTTTTAGGGGTAGTGGGACAAAACAATATAGGAGATGTCTGGATTTCAGAAAAATGGAGCACATAAGCCATAACCTGCTTATTTCATCTACACTGTTATTGGGAGAAAAGGGAGCTATCGTGCTTAAACTACTCCTGTGTATCCCTTAAACTAATGATTATAAAATTGTGTCTTAGGTAATATAAATCGTGTCTCATTCATTTATATGACCTCATTGCCACATGAAATGTAATTCTGCAAGAATTTATAGAGGTAAGAAGTGAGATTACAGCAATGATTCAAATCCTTAGGCAGTTATTTTAAAAATGATTATGTGGTGGCTGAGAGTCACACTCCTAAGTGGATACTGACCAGGATTCATCTCTAATTAGCACTGCAGCAAAGGATGGTTCATTGATACCTGCATAAATACATGTTGAAGTTTATTTAAGAGCAATAATACAGTTAGCCCTTTTCTAGGTACACAAATAACACTTGGCACTGTGTAAACCCAAGCTAGTCTATAGACATAGTCATTAATTCTTTGAATTAGTAAGAAAGTGATATCATTTGAGACTTGTATAGTCTAGTAAGAATTGTTAGAGGCACTGAAATTTGAGTTAAAGGCTGGAGGAGAAGTAGGGTTTAGTTGTATAAACTGCAGTTTCACCTCCACAAGATGATCACAACTAAAGTTTGGATATCACTCCTACTAGTATGCATTTAAATTATTGTTCTCTTTGCAAAATTTGATTAGAATCACACTTTATGTAAAATCTTAAATATAGTGAGGTGTACATTTAAGATTATATTATAGGCATTTTCATGCCATTAAATATCTTTATTAAATAATATTTTCTGTATTTACATGTATACATAATTAAATGGATGCAAAATCACTTAATCATTGTTGCTATGTTGGACGCTTGCATTTCTTTAATTTTCAGTTTTATATTTGATTTTTGTTAAGTTTGTGCAAACAATACTTATGCAAATCTATATCTCCTTGGGTATTATTTCTAGGAAATTTGTTAGATGAGATTTTTTTAAGAATTTTGACATAAATTGCAAACTTTGTTGCCGGAAATACACTTAAAAAGGTATGTGAATTATCCATTTCTTGACCTTTTCTCTAGTTCAAAGTCATTAGCTTTTTGGTTATCTGTCAATTATTATTTTTTTTATTTACACAAATAACAAATGTAAAGAAATATACAGCTAACAATATAGATAAAATATCCATCAGCATTACATTCAGAAATAGCATCATGAGTTTAACAAAATGCATATTACTTCCTACCCTAAACAGTCATTCAACATAACAAACAATCTCCCTATGTTTAAAAAAATCAGTGGATTTTTTTTTAAGGGTACATAATAATTCATTGGATGACTATCATAATTTGTTTAATCTAAATGTGGAAGTTAATTTCAAATTTATACTATAATACAGAACTGCAAAATAGGCATTCTTGTGTATGTTTTGTGTACATATTTAGACAAAATTGGAATAGCAGAATTACTAACATTTATGGCCCTCTTGATATTTTTTGATAAATACTGTTGAAGTGTCTTTCAAAAACAGCTAGTAGGTTAGATAAATGCATGCTCTAAATAGCAATATGTGAAGTTTTGTTTCCTAAAACTTGTCACTTTGATAAGTTAGTGTAGTATTTCACTGATTTTTATACATTGTATTATTCATTGCTTTTAATTATTTTAAAATTCCTTACTGAAGCCATGTTTTATTGCATGTAGAAGCTGGAGTCCCAAGAATCTGAAATTTGAACAAGTCCCTGATATATTGCCTATGATATTGAGGTTTGGACATTTTTCTTCAGGGAATCCTCAAAGCTCAACTCTTGGGTAGATTTTCACTTTGTCCTTTTAGGCAAAATCCTTCTTCAACTCAGCTCAACCTTCAACAGCTTTCAAAGTAAACCCCTCTGTTAGGAGTTACATTCAGATCATGATTTCACATTTGAAATTAAAATATCTGATACACTTGCTTTCTTAAAGACACTTATTTGGGGGTTGTTTTGTTGTTGTTGTTTATTATCAACTTCAGTTGTGTTTACAGTTTTCTTCCTAGGAATGGAAGATATCTTGCCAGCAAAAGTATAAAAGGGCTTGAGATTTAAAATTTTTAATTTGCCCTATGGATTAGGCAACTTTTTAAACATGCTCCATTTTAAATACACATTTATGTGATGGCCTGGTTTATACCCAGAAAGACACTAAGAACTGAGATACATTCATAGTCTAGAGACATGTGACATATAAATGAGTCTGGGGTTCTGCAAATTTGAGTAATCACTTTTTTGATAGTTTATTGATATATAGAAGTGAATTTTAAGAGTGCACTTTCTGAATCTTATAAGTCAAGATAAAAGCCAACACATGAAAGAAATAAAACTTAGTGAAACTATAGGTCCAGGCTACTAAGTCAAGTGCAAGTGTCAGTATGTGGGCCACTGGGGAACTTGCAGGAACCAGAGGGAAATTTAATTATATCCCATCTTAATCTGTTTCCTGCTGCTATAACAGGATACCACGTCTGGGTAATTGATGAAGAAAAAGAAGTTTATTTGGCTTATGATTCTGGAGGCTGTGATGTCTAAGAACTTGGTGCTGGCATCTGGCAAAGGTCATTCTGTGGCAGATGGTGGAAGGCAGAGATAAGTAAGAGACAGAGAGAGGCACCAGGGCCAGACTTGTTATATAACAACCTACTTAATATCCATTCATAAGGTCTCCACTGTCAAGATCTAATCACCTATTATTAGGCCCACCCTTCCCAACACTGTTGCATTGGGGATTAAGTTTCCAAACCTGAACTTGGCGGGGGGGAACATTCAAATCTAGGTATCTGATTCATGATTGTTCTTTCAACCTAATAGCTTTGATTCTGTCATGGTATTTGTCACCACAAATTTAACATGCCAGCCAATTTAGTATTGTAGAAATATCCCAAGAGCTGATGAAAGTGAGGGGATAAACTTTGGCTTTCAAGACAGAGTGAAGTGTTTGGACACTTTCACCTGTGAAAGATGAAATGAGAACTTTCATTTGGCTCAAGGCCTTGGGGACTGAAAACTATTAGAATCAAAGAGCTTTCTTGCTCTTTGTAAAATGAGTTAGTCATTTCAAGCCAGTTCTTCATGGGCAGATGTCCAGACAACTGTTGCTGTGGTTACTGTTCACAAACAGATTTGTGGAAAGTGAATTAAATCTATATGCAATACATAATCATTGTATTAGAAGGTACATACACAGAATCATGAGAATAAACTTAATAATGCAGAATGACATTTTGAGACTATCAAGGGTAATCCTGGGTTTCAGTGTATTCAGAGATGGAAACAACTACAGAATTTTAAGATTATTAAGAAGTCAAATAACGCTTTGAATCTATTCCCATATTCTGGCAGCAATGCATTTTAGATCTCCAAGAAAGGGCGCACCTTATTAGTGAAAAAAAATCAAAAATAGACTGGGCAACATTCCTTGACAGTATGTTCCAGAGTTTTTAAAACTAGGTTAAGAATATGTTCAATTTATTTATGATTCTTTCTCAATAGTGTAGCATTCACCCCCACTTTTCTTCTTCTAGCTATAAACTATTAGTTATAAATGTGAGCTACTGTGAAATAAGCCATGTTTTCTAAAAATTCTACTTTAGATAATTTGATTAATTTAGGATTACTCAGATTTATAAACAAATACCAGTTCATTATAACACTATGCCAGAAGATAACCACTTGCTATAGTGTTGTTTTTGCTTTAGGCTACTGTGCTATTCCAACAATTAATTTGCATGTGCAAATAAGAGAAATGTCTAGACATGATTTGTTTACTAGAAATTAAAAATTAGATTTATAGGCTTTAAATATCGATGACAAAATTCTTTAGACCACTTATCTTCATCGGTTGTGTTGGTTGAAGGGTATATGGAAACCTTACCTATACAAATTTTCCGTAAGCCTAAAATTATTTCAAACAGAAATTTTAATTCTAAAATAATCCGTTTGGGTAATTACTTATGAGTTGCTGAATGTTTAATATGGAAAATTATTTTACAGATGCTAATTATGATTTTAAGGAAGTAGTGATGATCGATAATTATTATGATGACTAATATGAGGGTGGAATGTGTGCTTAGCACTGAGCAATACTATTTTTTCAATACCTGATTTACATATGTTATCCTTGTTCTTTTTTTATGGCAACTTTCTTACTAAGGTATACCAGAAAGCTGATGGCAGACTTGGTCCCTTTGGTGACTGACTCAACATTTCCACCAAAGTTTAATTTTTATTAAAGTTTGAGAAATTGAACACATTCTTTTATTAAGAGAAACTATCACCAGATAAATGCTAATGCCCGACTTGGCTTAATTAATAAAGTGCTAGTTAAAGAAATGTGTTTTATTATGCATATTAAAATTATGTAAAGGATAGCAAGGATTTATTTTCTTTATGTCTGAGTGAAAAAAGAAGCAATACACTGTATGAAAGCTGAACAATGCCATAAACTGTAGAGTGATTTCAATTACCACCAACTAATGCCATTTTTATTATGCAGAGAGATTATAAATGAAAACATGGTTCTATAGAGTTGATTAGAGTCGGGTTGTTTAAAACAGAGCAAAGCAAGTAGCTTGGTTTTGAGCATAAAAACAGGTTCTGAAAACTAATGCCTTTCAAACTTGTCCTGGTCTCTGCTCTCTTCCTTCTGAGGACATGGAATGTCTCCGGCTGACCAGCATTCTGCTCCAGACCTCGGCGTCTTCTCGACCTCATGTCCAGGGCTACTGAGTGAGAGCACAGTTCAGGTATACTTGGGAGCTCAAACAGGTGAGGCAGAGAACCCCGGTTTCTGCCTGGGTAAGATGAGAGAACAAAGGAGACTTTGTGTGTTTTTTTAATAGTGTAGGCTTAGTGATTTTCTCTTGGAATCAGTTAAGAAGCTTTCATATGCAAAAAGACATAAAGCCCAACCAAAAATTATTTAGTCAAATAGAAAACTCACTATCTCATCCAGATAATAGGGTTGACAAGAAGGCTGGCTCTGCAGCCTGAAGCAGAGGTTGTGATTGTTTCATGGGGACTTGGTTCTCTCTCTCTCTGAGCTCTGCCTTTTTCTGTGCATCTCTGTTCTCAGGTGCCAAAAGATCTCCACCACCCCAAGTATGGTCCCAGTACAGCTTCTCCACAGCCAATGTTTCCTCAGCCTCAGATCCATGCATAAGAACAAGACTATCCTCCTAAAGATTTCTGTAAGAGTCGTGAGTCTTACGCTACCCGCTTACGACAGGAACGCAGTGCATTGACTGCCTTGCGTGCAGGTGACAGGCTCTGTCTCTGAACCAGACCACAGACTTACTTGTTGGCTCCGAGTATGCTGGTAAGAGGGTTTCCCCAAAGCCAACTGGATAAAATGAACAGGAAAAATGAGGAATCGATAACAGAAGCTGAACAAACAGCAAGTGCTCACTGTTTCTCTAAAATTGATGACGTTTATTCATCAGCTAATTCCCTTGTGAAGCTATTGTGAGTTTCTACTATGCTAGCTCTGTGATTTTTGGAAAAATACACAAAAAGTTTCTGTCTATGTGCTGCCTGTATCTTACCATATCATACAGACACAAAAGTATTCATTATTAATCTCTCTAGGCTCATGTATATATAGTCAATGACTCTCTCAGTTCATTTTTAATGGAATGTATGTATTCCCTAAATATTTGGAGCTAATAATAAATCCTTACCACTGTCTCCTATTTCCACACATTCTAATGTTATTGGCAGAAAGCAGCAAATGACTTTGGGTCTTTCAAAACACACCCTGTGGTGTGTTAATCAGGTTCAGTAGGAAATAAGGAAAGAAACGTTAATACATTCTACACACTGAGCTTTAGATTAGCTGTAAATTCCAACCAAATACCTGCTACCAGTTGAGCTGAAAGAAACCTCTGGGAAATTATATGAACTTCTCTTGCTTATTATTCAAATGTGAAAAGTGCATGGTGATGAATAATGTTTGTATAAATAAAAACATAAATCATAAGATATAAAAGTACTGAGTACTATTCTAAGGAAAATACATATTCCTGCATATAAATCAAGGTAACATGAAAAGCAGATTATATAATAGATTGGTGGAAAATTAAAAGCCAACTTCAATTATGTTATATTAAAAAGTCACCACTATTTTAAAAATAGATGAACAAATGGTTGTCTTCAGAATGCCATTAAATCTCATTATTGGGCTCAACTTGAGCATCTTCAAAACAATTAGCAAGAAGGGAATGTATTAAAAAGAATAATAGTAAAAACAATGAGGTAATTGCCATAAGATTTGAATTCTTTAACATGCAAAACATTCAAAATTTAGTGTACTATGCACTTAAGAATCAATAGAGGAAACACATAAAATATGTGATCTCATATGCAATAACTAAGCCTAAATATGGATTCCTTCAAAATGTCTTTATTTGAAAATAATTATATAGACTCTTCTTAGTGGGAGCAAAATGATTAAACAAGAGATCTTCAAATGGTCTCCGAAGAATGAATTGGAATAGCAAAAAGAGAAATCACAGAAAATAACAAAAAAGAACAAGGATGAATATGCAAGTAGGATACCCCATTGAGTTCTCTCTCGCCAAACGTGCTGGAGCAGAGTACAAAATGAGATGCATAACCATGGCCTGCTGCCCACTCACAGGTGCCTAGAGGAGGAAGGCATTGTTGCACAGATAGAGACATGGTATGCTAAGGTAATACATAAATGAGAACAAATATTTGGCCTAGAGTATTCTTTGGAGACATAGTAACCTCCTTAGGTAAGAGCAATGAAGAGGAGCAGAAATTGCAGCAATAAAAATATATCTTTTTAAGGTCGCAGAATCAGACATCTGGACTTTGCATAGTTACAGAGTTATTGGGGGTTCTCCACAGATGGCACAGCAAATCCCACCAGCAGGGTGTAGGTGGAGTTTTCCGAGGCTTGGTTGCACCTTGCCCTCTGCACACTTTCTGAGTTCCTCCATTCTTTGACTCCTTGCTTCTCTACTCCAGTCTGATACACAATCCAGGCTCTCACAGCTTCTGATCTTTCTCTTTCTGATGATTCTTTTCTCTCTCTTTTTTTGACTCTACATGACCACACACAAATCCCTCAGAATTCTAGCTTTCCTATCCCCAGAAACCTCTGCCTATGCAGCC
The DNA here is from genome assembly GCA_963573935.1 of Arctocebus calabarensis. Lineage (NCBI taxonomy): Eukaryota > Metazoa > Chordata > Mammalia > Primates > Lorisidae > Arctocebus > Arctocebus calabarensis. Next base: position 24,882 of record CAUYON010176922.1, read on the forward strand.
TCCCAGAATGTGAGTGGGTACCTTGACTCACTGCTTTAAGGAAACTGCATTTTAACTTTCAAAGCACTGTGGTGCAACACGAACAAAGAATCACAGATGGGCTTGACAGGGCAAAATTACACATTAGACCCAACAAAGAAGACAATTCTTCAGGAACATCTAGAGCTGCCTCAGTTTCCCCATAGAAGACATGAGGAGGAAGTGACCTAAATGCCTTGTCATGTTTACTAGGGATAGAAGAAGATGATGAGAAGAAAGGCCCCTGGGCTAAGGAGTGGTCTCTTGGGTAACAACAGGGTTTAGAAATGGTACAAAAATTTGTTACTCAAGGCAGACAGGAAAGTCAAAAGCAAAAGGGTGAAATGAGGAACTTCCGAGAAACTAAAATCCAAAAAGCTAAGCTACAAGTCTAGAAGGTGCCAACAGAAGAAGCAAATGCCACCTAAATACGCCCCAAGGTGCCTGGTGGCACTACTCTCGCAGGCAGTGACCTTCGTTTATGGAAATCTAGTCCAGTAGCTAAATGTAATTAACAAGCCATCCCAGTTTTTACCTGGTATCTCTAAATGAACAGTTAAAGGAGATTTAATTTATAATTAATCATAACACTTTTCCAAATTACTTTTACTCTCACCCTAAATTATCTTTCGTCTCTCTAGTGGTTCCAAAGGCATTGCTCAAGCCTATTCCTAAATACTATTTCACCTCCTGCCCTCCAACCAGGAAGTCTTTTCTGTTTGTTTTCTTGTCTTTGTTTATGAATTCTTATTAGATTGCTAGACAAACCTTTGTTTCTATTCCTTTATTTTCTGATTCATCTACTATACATATTTTTGACAAACAATTATCTCTCCTAATGCTAAATGAAAAGTAAACACTATTATTGTTTATACATGTTATCAGGATAGTCGTTAATCTCCTCCCCAAGAGCTTTCCTCTGCCTCTCCCTTTTTTTTATATTGTGTGTCATAAAAACACCCAAACTAGGCTCAAAGAGGTAATGTTTCTCAGAGCACTGTGGAGGTTCACAAGCTGAGTGGGCTGACTGGGAATGTTAGGGGACTCGTGGCAGAGGGCGAAGTAAAGAGGTTCCTCCATGTACCCTGCCATTCTGGTAATATAACAAGTTCACGGGGTCTAGAACTTAGAACTAGGGAAATAAACCAAGGATTAATAAAAAAGGAAGTAAACACATAAGGAAGAGTCTAACTAGAAGGGCTGATATTTCAGATAATTTGTTTTATGAGCCAGTTGGTATTTACGAAGAGAAGGCACAAAATTGATCTATTCCAAAAAGTCAGAGAGAGACTAGACTTACCACCTAAGCAACACTGCAAATCAACATGCCCCAAAGCAAATCCCCCAAACCACCAAGATCATGACACGTTGTGGGGAAAGGGCTTACTGGTTAATTTTGAGAAACATTACGTGCATCTCTTGATTGCTCACATAGTTGCATATTAAATAATTTTAGAGTATTACTGAAATAAGAAAACCTGTTTAATTTTGTTTATTAGTGTGCGTCTCAAGTTCATGACATCAAGAGCCTATCTTCTTACAGGGTGTTTTCTGTCAAAGACACTAAGTTGTATTGTTTTTCTAAAGGCAACTAACTGCAGGGGCACCGGGACACCCGACTTATTTAAATAACATATGCTGACATCTCAGTTCACTTATAAGCTGGGTCATAGCTTCCAAATAACAGCCATCCGCTGCTCCCGTTCAGCCCCACTTGCTATCAAGTGACTTAATTACTGCAAACTCAATCGTAATTCTTTCCTTTTAACGTAGAGCTGTTTCTCGTCAGAACTTTAATGACCCTCCAAACAATAATGTTTGGCAAAGAGAAATGTTATCAGTCAAGCAGAACCATAAACATCTGTGTTTGTTTAGAATAAAATTCCCTTTTAATTAAATATATAGATGTACCAGGAAAAGTCCATGTCACTGAAAAATCAGAAGAGTGATTCTTCTAGAAACAGTGCATATTTGAGAACCTCAAAGTCTCCCTTTCATCATTAGAAAGTTTTTTTATCTATTGTTGTTATTATTTTCAAAATGGGTGTGCCTGGACACTCCTCCTCGAGAATAGTTTAAAGTGCTCCTTACTGTCAAGGGCATCAGAAATACATTTTAAGCGTGTGGGCGTAAGGATATGAAAGAAAGTTTTAATAACGAGCTGTGTGTCAAAGTGTCTGTGTTACACCAAACTCTGTCATCTTCAGACTATCTTGAAAAATACTTTCGCCGCTTTTTATAATAAGACTCTGATAAAACAATGGCAATGTATTCTCAATTGTTCACTAGTCTAAAAATAGGCCATTAGCATGAGTATTAGACATGATTAAACACTGCAGCATAATTATTTTGTCCTAGGCCACATAATATCCATGTATCTTTTCTCTTTAAATAATTCCAAAGTTCTTTTATTAACAAATCTCTATAAAATTTTAAGAAGTAAAATTTTGAGACTATAAAAAAGTAGAAGTATATTTATGCATATATATGCAAATACTTCTTTAAGAACATTCTGAGTGTTCAAAAAGATCTGATTAATTTATAAGTCAGAAGAAAAGTTATTCTTACATTAATCTTTATAAGACAACAATATGTAATTAATTCTAAAAGAAGAAGGAAATATTCTGGTTTAGAAATATTCACTGCAGCCTTTAGAACTCTAAATAATATTATCAGATGCCTCAAATATCTTTAGGCTGATAATAATTGAAACTGTTCCAATGAGCCTCAAAAAATCAGTTTTCTGAGATTGGAAAAGTATCTTATCACTAATAATTGTTAGGATTGTGTGCCTTTGCAATTCAACCCTATTTCACAGAAAACAAATATCATGATTTTACCCACAAACCATATCCGTGTGACTGTTACTGTACATATATGCTTATTCACTAATATAATATTCATGAATAAAAAATTCTACTGAATATCAAACAGATTTCTATTACATTTCCATTTTACCTTTAAAACATGACATTATGTCAGAAAAATGAACTACATAGAAAAGAAAATCCTGGAGTGGGGGAATGATTTATAGTATTTTTTCTGCTTTTATTGAGAAAAAATACATATGTCAGCCCTTTGTTATATGAATCAACATTCAAATGATTGTATTAGTTAATTCCCATAAGATGGGATAGAAATCTGTGGCTCAGTGGTTCAGGCAGATCTCCGTAATGGCCATTTTCAATGGGAATGTTTCTTTTTTCTTTCCTGGGGCACTTCATTGTCATGGACTTTTGACTGCCTTCCTTGAATTTCCACCTGTGAAATTTAATGATTCAAAAATAGTCATTAAACACAAGGGCTCAGGAGGAAGAATATAGTTTTTTTTTAAATAAAGGCAAACTCATCTGTGGTCTTAGAGCTCATGCTCATCCTTCTGAAGTATTTCAGAGGAGAACAGTTCAGAAAGACCCCTGTGTGCACATTGGTGGCCACTTGTGCAGCAATTAGGGACTCTGCCTGCCAAAGAGGGACCAGGAACAGGAGCAGCCGCTGAACAAATTAGTCCTGCGCGGTGCTTACTCTGCTGCACTCAGATGACTCCACGTTTCTGGTGTCTGGCAGCTCCAGGGGAGGCTGGAGTCATAATCTTAGTCGATACTGTGGCTCGTGGTTTCTCCTCATCACCTTGTTCAGTAGCATTACTACTCTTCAAGTGAGTGCACTTGAGGTAACCTCACTTCTCTGGGCGGTTTTTATTCGATGCCGCCAAGTTCCAGTTCCTCCTTCCAGCTGGGCACGCTTGACATTTCACTTGTGGTTCAGGCCAGTTCCAATTCCCAGAACCAATAATAAACTCATGCACGGAGAATTAAGCAATTTAAGGGACTCAGCATAAACACCTTTTCCCTTTACTAACAGGCCCGTGAAAAATGGGCTCTTACTTCATCTGCATCCCAGTGTCCATCGCACAAGGTGTAGCTTATTTTTGGAAGCTAGATTTCCAACCGGTTGCCTGTGCCAGTCTCATCCTGGGTACCTGAACTATGCCTTTGAGCGAGTGAGTCCAGGTCTCTGTCTTGCTGCTCTTTCTCTCGCTTCCTCCCAGCCTGGGTCCTAAAGTGTCATTTTTATGGGAAAGCCGCTCATGTGTCCCAGCAGCCTGACCTGACGCTGCATTCCCTGCCGGAACCTCATGGTGTCGCTGTTCAGATCATCTCTGTTCTCATTGGAGCCCTCAGCTAAACGCGAGTTCCAGTACGAGAGGCTAGCAGCCTCCCCTCCTGGGAAATAAAGGAGGGATGCACGAGGGTGTTGACAGCGTGCCTTTCACAGAATACTCCTTTTGTCTAATCGACGCATAATGGTCTGACCCAACCTGTGACCAGGGGTCCCCCGCATGGGAAGCTTGTTTATACTGCCAGACACCCTGCGGCTCTTTTCTGACCCGTGTTCACTTTACGTCCCGGGCACTAGAAGCTCAACTTTATGCTCCCCTTGTTGTCTGGGGAGCATCCAGGCTGAGTCCACCTGGTTCTTCGGTTATAAGATATAAATTCAATACACCACCAGAGTACGGCGCAAGTTCACAGATTTTTACTGATAGATGCAGGGTAGTGAGGAGGTCACTTCGGGCAGAAATGAAGTATCAAGTAGAGAAAGAGAGAGGGGGGGAGAAGGAGAGAGAAAGGAAGGGGAAACTAGCAGATATAAAAGGGAATAAAGTGTCTGTCACTCTACGTTTACAAGCAAATGCCTAAATAGTCACTTTAAAGGAAGTGGGAATTGAGCAGGATCTCAGAGGCCAGGAGAGAGAAAAGCCCTTCTGTTCTCTGAGTTCTCATCTCTGGCTACTGGCTTGAGCCACCTGGGAGTGGTGTTCTACTTCTAATGCCTCTGGGTATTGACTCTGTGTTAAAATAGGCTCCCTGCATTTTGGAGACCTGCTACAAATGCTTGCATGCCTGTGTCTGCTAGCTGTGACCTACTACCTGCCAGAGCTCACTGCAGCTGAAACATTAATCTGTGCGCCTGTCCCAGGGCCCTTCTGTATTTCGTCTGTGCATAGAGTCAAGATATTGCTGATGACGATGTTAGACGGAGTTAGAATGAGAACTCTATAATCTAATTCAAAGTGAACTACAGAAAATATAGGGAAACTACTTAAATGAGAATCACCAAACCAGAATTCTGTCCTTCACTTTTTACTACAGTGAACAGCATTGGAGACTGAAGTTTCACTACACAACCCCAAACACCAGCTGCTTTCTTGTCAGAAACCAATCAAATATGCCAAGACAAGATTGGGATTTGGGCTTTCCCATGACCACAGAATTATCTAAATAAAAAGGACTAAGGTTCACCTGGTCTTTCCACTTGTACTACTGGGTATCACTTCTGAAATCAATATCATCTGTTTTTAAAGTTTTCAAGAACAGAGGTTCTGTGAACTTCCAGTAACATACTCAAATGTAAGTCATTACTCTTGATGTTAAAAATTCACCTTCTTTTCCTCTAACATCTTTTTATTTTGATGTACTCACAACTAGCTGCTCAGCATACGATCTTTACAAAGTCACAAGAAATTTGTACCCAAACTACCCTTGCTTTTCCCACTCTGCCTCCGTTTTTTTTTTGTTTGTTTGTTTTTATTAAATCATAAATAGATTTAATAAATAGATCATGTATACATTTATACATTTCTAGGGTACAATGTGCTGATTTCATATAGAATTAGGAGCATTTCCATCACACTGGTTACTATATACCTCATTTTGTTTACTTAATTATTGTGTTAAGACATTTATACTCTATACTTAATAGATCCGACATGTACCCTTGCATTGTGTACTATAGGTGTGATCCCACCATTCACCCTCCCTCCATGTAAACGTAAACGAGGTAAAGTATCCAGGCAGCACCTGTGGCTCAGTATATACCAAGCCAGCCGCATTTACCAAGGGTGGCAGGTTCAAACCTGGTCCCAGCCAAACTGCAACAAAAAATAGCTGGGCGTTGTGGTGGGCACCTGTAGTCACAGCTATTCAGGAGGCTGAGGCAAGAGAATCACTTAAGCCCAAGAGGTGGAGTTTGCTGTGAGCTGTGATGCCACAGCCCTCTACTGAGGGTAGCAAAGTGAGACTTGGTCTTTAAAAAAAAAAAAAAAAAAAATGAGGTAAAGTCTCCATCTTTTTTTTTTTTTTTTTTTTTTTTTTGAGAAAGAGACACAAGGTGTCACCCGGGGTAGTGGGCGGTGGAATTAAAGCTTACCGCACCACCCAGTTCCTGGGCTCAAGAGAGTCTCCTGCCTCCGCCTCCCAAGTCACTGGGACTACAGGCGCCTGCCACAATGCCTGGCTATTTTTTGGTTGCAGCCGTCATTGTTGTTTGGTGGGCCTGGGCTGGATTCAAACCCGC
>CAUYON010176928.1:0-19564 GCA_963573935.1 Arctocebus calabarensis
AGCTATCATTTTAATGTGAAATATCAATTTTACTTCATATGTTTTTGAGCACTAAGCACAGTTTACCTGGAAGAGAAGGAATGAGTTTTGAAACAATAGTAACTGAGCTTTTTCCCCTTCTGCTTTGCAAAAAGAATGGAAGTAAGAACATAAAAGTGATTTTCTTTTTTTCTTAAATGATATTTTAAAAAATTATTTATTTATTCATTTATTTATTGCAGTTGTCGTTGCTGTTTGGCTGGCCCAGGCTGGGCTGGAATCCGCTAGCTGGGTGCATGTGGCCTGCACCCTACCACTGAGTTACAGGGACTATCTGTAAAAGTGATTTTCTTTTTTCTTTTTTGTAAAAGTGATTTTCTAACTGTTTTTAATTCTTTGTAGAAATCTTTTCCTCTAAAAGTTTATCTAAAACAGATTTTTATCTGATAGCCTTTTTAGTGGTCCAGCTTTTACCTCCAGTGACCTAGACAGTGAATGTCAGAAATTAGGTATATAGCTAGTAGGAAAGTCCACCCATTATTTTTCTTAATTAATTGTACATTATATTTCATACTGAAACTTTACATATATAATTACAGGCGAGATAAACATCCTTGCTCAGAATTATTCTGAATCATAGTCAACTTTGGTTATTTTTTTCTGTTCTTCAAGTAATTTAAGCCCCATGTAAAGTTATTGTGCTATTTATTAAGGGTATAGCAGGGATTTTTATATGACTAAAGGTTCTTTAAATATTTATCCCGTTTCATTATACCTGAAAATCCTTTATCATAACAGTTTTTTTTTTTTTTGAGACAGAGCCTCAAGCTGTCACCCTGGATAGGGTGCTGTGGCATCACAGCTCACAGCAACCTCCAATTCTGGGGCTCAAGTGAGGCTCCTGCCTCTGCCTCCCAAGTAGCTAGGACTACAGGCACCCCGCCACAACGCCCAGCCATATTTTGGTTGTAGCCATCATTGTTGTTGGGCGTGCCGGGCTGGATTTGAACCCGCCAGCTCAGGTGTACGTGGCTGGTGCCTTAGCCCGCTGAGCCACAGACGCCAAGCCTATCATAACTATTGAATGAATATGTTTACTTTATTGATTTTATTATAGTATGCTTATTTGGATTGTTTAAGCTTCAGTAAACCTTAAATAATTTTAAGCTGATAAATATGTTTAAAAATTCTGGTTAGGGCGGTGCTTGTAGTTCAGAGGGTAGGGTTCCAGCCACATACACCAAGGCTGGGAGGTTCGAACCCGGCCCAGGTCAGCTAAAACAACAATGACAACTGCAACAAAAAAATAGCTGGTTGGGCAGCGCCTGTGGCTCAAAGGAGTAGGGCGCTGGCCCCATATACCAGAGGTGGCGGGTTTTGGCCCCTGGCAAAAAAAAAAAAAAAAACTGCAAAAAAAAGTAGCCAGGGGGTGTGGAGGCTGTCTGTAGTCCCAGCTACTTGAGAGTGTGAGGCAAGAGAATCACTTAAGCTCGAGAGTTTGATGTTGCTGTGAGCTGTGACGTTATATCACTCTACTCAGGGTGATAGCTTGTCTCAAAAGAAAAAAAGAAAAAAAAAGAAAATTTCTTTGGTCATCCCATTTGCAGTTCATTTTTGAAATAGCTTTTTTTTTTTTTTTTTGGAAACAGTGTCTTGCTGTGCCACCCAGGCTAGAATGCAGTGGCGTCATTGTAGCTCACGGCAGCCTTAAACTCCTGGGCTGTAGTGATTCTCTTGCCTCAGCCTGCCAAGTAGCTGGGACTACAGGTGCATACCACCATGCTCAGCTAATTTTTTTTTTGTAGAGCTATAGGATCTTGCTCTTAGTCAGACTACTCTGGAACTATGGCCTCAAATGATACTCCCTTCTTTGCCTCCCAGTGTGCTAGAATTAAAGGCAGGGGCTACTAGGTCTAAGCTGAAATAGCTTTTGAATTTGATTCCTTGGTTGGTTGTATCAGAACCTCTTCTCTGATTTCTTAAAGTCATTCTCTCCTTCTGTAGTTTGACATATTTTTGATATTTGTATACAGGAATAAATTAATTTGTGTGCATTTCTGAAATTGTAAATTCTAATAACTTTGTACCAGTAAGTTTCCAAAATACTTTAACTGTGTGAAAAAGTAAACTCTAAATATGAAGCCTAACAAATTAGAATCTTAGTTATAATAGTTTAGCATAAATAGCTGTGTCATGTTGCAATACTATTTGTTGTGAGGTGTTTTGAAAGAAACTTTATTTATTTATTTATTATGAGATAGAGTCTTATTTTGTGCCCTTGGTGGAGTGCAATGGCATCATAGCTCACAGCAACCTCAAACTCTTGGGCTCAAATGATCCTCTTACCTAAGTCCCCCAAGTATCTAGGACTACAGGCGCTTGCCACAATGCCTGGTTAGTTTTTCTATTTCTAGTAGAGATGGGGGGGTCTCGCTCTTGCTCAGGCTAGTCTTGAACCTGTGAGCTCAAGCAATCCACCCGCCTCAGCTTCCTAGAATGCTAGGATTGCAGGCATGAGCCATCATACCTGGCCTTGAAAGAAACTAAACCAGAATTTCAATTACTTAGGCTCAGTGCCTGTAGCTCAGTGGCTAGGGCGCCAGCCACATACACTGGAGTTGATGGGTTCAAACCCAGCCTACGCCTGCCAGACAACAGTGCCAACTACAATAGCAAATAAATATAGCTGGACATTGGCTACTTGGGAGGCTGAGGCAGGAGAATCGCCTAAGCCCAAGAGTTTGAGGTTGCTGTGAGCTGTGATGCCACAGCGCTCTACCAAGGGCTCCATAGTGAGACTCTGTCTCAAAAAAAAAAAATAAAGAATTTTAGTTATATAGAATTTTGATCTCTGGATTGAATGACTGAATACATTGCGTATTCACTTTAGTTTCAAGTTTATTCGAGCTTCAAAAGATGTTCCTGTAGTTTTAATATGCTGTAATTTACTAAGTCTCCTTTATTTTGTTTTTTAAATTTTAAGTAAATTTACTTCATGTTAATGTGAAGGTAGTTCCACACACAAAAGGTATGGCAACTCCCCCCACCCTGCCCATTCAGTGAGTAAGTCTACTTTCATAGTTTAATTTATTTCAACTCTTTAATTGTTTGGTATGTTTATTAGGCCATCTAATATATTTGAGGTACTTAATGGTCGTTAGGAATATAATACCTGGGGACAATAGTTATTGGATTAGGAATGGCATGATAAATGTTAAAGGAATGTTAAATGATTGCTCTGGGAATGTAGAGGGGATGCCGTCTCATCTGGGTGTCAGAGAAGGCCACTCTTAGGAAATGGCATTTAAAATGATCATAGAAGGATGACTGGAGAAGGAGTTTGTTAGGCAAAGAAGGGGTGGAATTTTGTTTTAGGCAGAGGAAACAGCATGTGCAAAGATATTGAGATGAAAACTGGCATGTTCATAGAATTGAAGGAGTTTCAACATGACTGGTACTTGAAATATGAGAGAGATTGGTTTTGGATGATTTTGGAGATGTAAGCTTGAGCCAGATCTTTGAGAGTGTATGTACGTCATGGTGACAGTTTTTTACTCAACCATAGAAGGTTATTTAATAAGGTTTAAAAGTCCAATCTAGGCTCGCCGCCTGGCTCAGCGGGCTAAGACGCCAACCCTGTACATCTGAGCTGGTGGGTTCGAATCCAGCCCGGGCCCGCCAAACAACAATGACGGCTGCAACCAAAAGGATGGCCGGGTGTTGTGGCGGGCGCCTGTAGTCCCAGCTACTTGGGAGGCAGAGGCAGGAAACTCGCTTGAGCCCAGGAATTGGAGGTTGCTGTGAGCTGTGAGGCCACGGCCCTCTATCCAGGGTGACAGCTTGAGGCTCTGTCTCAAAAAAAAAAAGTCCAATCTAGATGGAAATGAAGAATAATTTGGAAAGTAGTAAGACTAGATGCATTGAGGCTAGTGAGGAGGCTATTAACACTAGTCCTTATGGGAGATTGTGGCTTGAATTAAGATGGTATTGGAGATGAAGAAAGAGAATGAATGGATTTTGAGAAAAGATATTTTGAAGGAAGAAGAATCAATTTGGTTTGGTTGATTTGTAATGAGGTATGAACAGGTATGTTTTCTGGTATGAGCAACTTAGTGGCTAATGGGGCCATTTAGTGAGATAGGGAATACTGGAGCAGCTATAAATTTGAGGAGGGATTATAAATTTGGTTTTGGAGATGTTAAAAGAAGTTCACGAGGAGGACCTAGGAGAAAGTGCTGCTAAATGTCAGCATTTTAAGGGTTAGGAGGAGGAGGGATATAGAGAATGAAGAATGGCTAGAAAAGTAAAATAAAATTTGAGAGCGTGATATCCTAGAAATCAAGAAAAATAATGTTTCATGGTTGGGAGTGGTCAGTTGCTGCCTGTTCCTTCTTTCTCAGTATTTTAGTTCATGTTCCATGTTACTTATCTTTGAATTTCTCTACTTCTGATTTATCTTGTTGAATCAAATTATACAGAGTATAATTATATTAGTATATATACTTCTATTTTTGGAAGTATTGTCATATAAAGGATAAAGAAGTAACATTTTTTATTTGTTGATACATAATAACCAGTATATTTTGGGCCATTTTGGTTACAAGAGCATAATGGGCCAATATCTTTATTTTATTTTATTTTTTATTGTTGGGGAATCATTGAGGGTACAGTGAGCCAGGTTACACTGCTTGCATTTGCTGGATGAAGGCCTTCTATTAATAGTGTTCCTCCCCCAAGAGGTATGTTACACACCATGGCTCCATACCCCCTCCCTCCTTATTTTCTTCCCACCTTCTTTCCCCTCCCCCAACCATGAACTAGTATCAATTGTTCTCATATCAGAATTGAGTACATTGGATTCTTGCTTCTCCAATATCTCTTGGGCCAATATCTTTAAGAACGATCTCTGTTAAGTCTGTGGTGATTGTAAGCTCCCAGTTATCTGTTATAACTTGGGAAATTCCTTTGTATGTGTGTGAAATACAGATAGTTTATTTCCCCATAGTGAAGTTGTTCTCCCAAAATTTTGTGTATGTGCCTCCCAAAATCTTATTGTGTATTAGTTTCTCTAATAGCTTACTCTTACTTGTCAAACTGAATGACTCTTTCACATTCTTTATCTTGAGAGATCTTAGAGGTCGTTCACCTTGTTCAACTTGATATGGAATGATATTTCTGAGGCATGGATGTACACCGCCTGTTTTACTTATTTGATTTTCTTTCAGATTCCATTTTCTTTGAGACGTCTTACTCTGTTGCCCTCAGTAGAGTGCTGTGGTTTCATAGCTCACAGCAACCTCAAACTCTTGGGCTTAAGCAGTTCTCTTGCCTCAGTCTTCCAAGTAGATGGGACTATAGGCACTTGCCACAACGCTCGGGTGTTTTTAGAGATAGGGTCTCTCTCTTGCTCAGGCTGGTCTTGAATTTAAGAGCTTAGGCAGTCTATTCGCCTTGGCCTCTCACGGTACTGGGATTATAGGTGTGAGCCACTGTGCGCAGCCTACAGATTCCTTTTCATTGACACAATCTTCTTTTAGATGTAATTCCATTGATTACCCTTTATAAGTCAGTTTTTATTTTTATCTTTTATCAAACAGCTGAGAGTGTATTATAAATGTAGTACCACAAAAATAAGTAAGTGAGGTGATGGTTATGTTAGTTTGATTTAAGCATTCCACATTGTATATCAAATCATCACATTGTACCCCATAAATGTATACAGTTATGATTTAATAAAAAATTAAGTTAAAAGGTTTGGTGCCCCTTGCTCAGTGGTTAGGGCGCTGGCCGCATATACCAGGGCTGTGTGGTGGTTTCAAACCCGGCCTGGGCCTGCTAAACAACAATGACAACTGCAACAAAAAAACAGCCAGGTGTTGTGGTGGGCACTTGGGAGGCTGAAGCAAGAGAATCGCTTAAGCCCAGGAGTTTGAGGTTGCTGTGAGCTGTGATGTCACTGCACTATACTGAGGGCCAAATAATGAAACTATGTCTCAAAAAAAAACAACTGTTCTGCATTTTGCCATCCTGGTGCTTCCTTATATAGTATAACCTTTATAAGTTGACCATCGAAGGACTATAAAAGACTGGTCAACATACAGAGGTGGTCAGCATAAGGAACTAGGCCTACTATACTAATATGCACTGTGGTGCATATCTGGTCTGTGAAAATTAGGTCAACTTAAGGAGGTGGTTGTGGTATGGAGATGGTCAAATGTGAAGGTTCTGCTGTATATATCCTAAACAGGGAACTATGGTTTGGTGTGGTAGAAAGGTCATTGATTGACTAAGTGAAGATCTTTGTTAAGATTCAGAGGCTGATTTTATGTGATCTTGGTCAAGACGTCCCTCTTTAATTTGTTAACTTAGTAAACTTAGGTATTATATTTTGACCTACATTAGTTATCTGAAGAATTGAAGGTTCTCTCTACTCTTATATTCTGTCATTTTTTTCAGTGTTTTATATGTAACAGTTTCCTGGCAATTTAATTATATAATTGCATGAGATTAGAAGCTATTTACAGAAATCTTATTTTTTCTCTAGTAGATGAATGAACAAATGAATGAATTTATTTATTTAGAGATAAGGTCTCATTCTGTCAACCAGGCTAGATTGGTACAAACATAGCTCACTGCAACCTTGAACTCCTGAGCTCTAATGATCCTCCTGCCTCAGTCTCCTGAGTGGCTGAGACTATAGGTGTGTGTCATCATGCTTGGCTAATTTTGTAAGTTTTAATTTTTTTGTAGAGACGGGTCTTGATATGTTGCCTAGGCTTGTCTCCAACTCCTGGTTTCAAGTAATCTTGCTTTGGCCTCCTATAGTGCTAGAATGGTAGGTGTGAGCCAGTGCATTTAGCTCAAGGGCATCCTGACTATGGGCCCATGGGCTGCCACATGGATTATGTGAAGAGATTTTGCTTTTCTTTATCTTAAACTTATTTATTCTGTATTCGTGTATAATACATGTTGTCATGTATACTACAGTCATGCTATCATGACAGTTTCTTCCTATTAGCTCCCCTTAGTATAAGGCTCACATTACTTTTCTATTTTTCTTCTTATACAGGATATAGTTACGGGCTGCGCAGAGGCTCACGCCTGTAATCCTAGCACTCTGAGAGGCCGAGGTGGGTCGGTCACCTGAGCTCAACAGTTCGAGACCAGTCTGAGCCTGAGCAAGATCCCATCTCTAAAAATAGCCGGACATTGTGGTGGGCATGAGCTGTGATGCCACAGCACTGTACCGAGGGCCACAAAGTGAGACTCTGTCTCAAAAAAAGAAAAAAAAGAAAGGGCGGCACCTGTGGTCCAAAGGAGTAGGGCACCGACCCATATGCTGGAGGTGGTGGGTTCAAACCCAGCCCCGGCCAAAAACTGCAAAAAAAAAAAAAAAAAAAACCAAAAAAACAACCCACAGAATAAAGTTACTCATTTTAGCTCGCTTTAGTTTCACTTTTAGCTTCTTTAGGGATTCTTGTAGATTTTTTATTTTGTGTGTGTGTATTTTTGCTTATTTGAAGAAATTTATCTATTTTTGGATAATCTGAAACTGTGTTTTTCAAAGTGTATGGAAACTACGTATCTCTGGCAGACACTTCAAGTACTGCCAGTAGGGAGTGTACATTGAGTGACTCTGCCCTTTCTGCCTTTGTAGATCTGTATTATTTTATCTACCCCACCTCTGTTTTAAGACAGAATCTTGCAGTGGTATCATAGCTTACTGCAACCTTAAACCCTTGGATTCAAGCGATCCTCCTGCCTTAGCCTCCTGAGTAGCTAGGACTATAGGCATACAATGCCCCACTCACCTAATATTTCTGTTTTTAGTAGAGACAGGTCTTACTCTTGCTCAGGCTAGTCTCAAACTCGTGATCTCAAGTAATTCTCCTGCCTTGGTGTCCCAGAGTGCTAAGAGTACAGGTCTGAGTCACTGCTCCCAACCCAGAGTGAAAGTTTAATATTAAGAATTTATAGGGGAGGGGCAAGATCCCACCTGACAGGTACGAAGAACATTATTCAGGGGATGGGTACATTTATAGTCTGGACTCAAGCCATATATCAGAAACATTTGTACACCCTTAATATTTTGAAATAATAAAGTAAATAAAGAAAATAACCACATAAAAAAATTAGCAAATAAAAGGGTATGAAGGAAGAAAAAAGTAAAGAATAGTCTAGAGCTTAGGGTTCTGTATTGAAAAAAATAATTTTGGATGAGGATCCTTTCCTCAAAGTTAGGAAAATACTGGCGAAGATATGGCAGTTTAAAGGAGAATAACTTCCCTGGGCCTCAACTGGTTCATATGCCGAGGTGGTATGTGAGCATTGGTGAGCAGGGAACACTGGTTAAAACTGGCAACAGATTTTGCTAAAGCGTGAGTGCCATAGGAAGCTTCACTTGTGTGCCTCTGGCAGCTGGAACGGAAGCCCTCCTGGAATCAACAAGAAATGTACTTTTCCTTGCAGTGTTACTTGCACTGACAGAGAGCCAGCCTTCTACTGACAAAGCTTATTACACTAGTTAGCAACATAGAAATGTTTACAGGGTCCATCAAGGTAGTAAAGTGTAAATTAAGGAGTTCAGAGGCAATAAAATAGTGACTGGCACCATAAGTCTTAAAAATCAGGTAGTGTAGTTCTTGTAACTTTCTTTTTTCCAGAATTGTTTTGCTGTTACAGGTCCATTGCATTTCCAAGATAAATTTTAGAATTAGTTTCTACAGTAAAACCTGCTGAGATTTTGATTAACATTGTGTTGAATCTATAGATAATTTGGGAACAGTTGACTTCGTAATACTACTGAGTCTTCAAATCCTGAACTTTGATGTTTTTCTTTCCATTTATGTCTCATTAGTTTCTTTAAGCAGTATTTGATAGTTTTTTATGTAGAGGTATTACACATCTTTTGTTAAATTTGTTCTTAAGTACTCTAAATGCTATTGTAAATGAGATTGTTTTTAAAATTTCATCTTCCAGTTTTTGGTTGCTAATACATAAAGATACTTTTTTTCTTTTTGGTATGTTAGTTGTATCCTGTGACTTTGTTTTAAACTCACTTATTTCTAGTAGTTTTGGGGTATATTTCTTAGGGTTATAAAGGCGGTTTTATTTTTTCATTTTCAAACTGGATGTCTTTTATATATTTTTCTTGGCTTATTGCTCTAATCAGGACATTCAATAGAGTGTTAAATAGAAATAACAAGTGTGAACATCTTTGCCTTGTTTTCAATTTTAGGAGAGAAGCATTCAATTGTACTTTTAAATATGATGTTAATTGGTGTTTTGTGAGTGTATTTTATCAGATCTTTTCTTGGTTTGCTAGAATTTTGTTTTTTTCTCTTTTAATTATTTTTCTACTGCTGAGCATTTTTATCATGAGTGGGTGCTAAAATTTGTCAGATGCTTTTTCTACACTTAATGAGATAACTATGTGGCTTTTCTCCCCTTGGAATATGGTGAATTACATTGATGATTTTAGAATGTTAACCCAATCTTTTTATTCCAGGAATAAACTACACTTATTCATGATATATTGTTCTTTCTATGTATTACTTTGTTCCGTTTTCTAATATTTGGTTTGATTTTTGTGTTTATGTTCATAAAGGTATATTTGTCTGTAGTTTTCTTAATGTCTTTGGTTTGGGGATATTGGGTATTGTGGGGCTCATAAAATGAGGTGAGTACTCTTCCCTCCTCTTTCCTTTTTCTTTTTCTTTTCTTTTTTTTTTTTTTTTTGGTAGTTGTTGTTATTGTTTAGTAGGCCTGGGTCAAGTTCGAACCTGCCTGCCTCACTGTATGTGGCTGGCGTCCTAACCACTGAGCTACGGGTGCCAAGCCCCCTTCTCTCTCTCTCTCTCTCTTTTTTTTTTTTGTAGTGACAGAGTCTCACTTTATTGCCCTTGGTAGAGTGCCGTGGCGTCACACAGCTCACAGCAACCTCCAGCTCCTGGTCTTAGACGATTCTCTTGCCTCAGCCTCCCAAGTATCTGGGACTACAGGTGCCCATCACAACGCCCGAGGCTGGGTTTGAGCCTTCCACCTTCTGTATATGGGGCCAGCGCCCTACTTGATGAGCCACAGGTGCCGCCCCACTTTTCTTTTCTTAAAAGAATTTTATAGGATATTGGGAGAATTGTCTGGACCTGGTGTTTTCTTAATGGGAAAGATTTTTTTTTTAGTTGTCGGGGAATCGTTGAGGGTACAAAGAGCCAGGTTACACTGCTTGCATTTGCTGAGTAAAGTCCCTCTAATAATAGTGTCCTGTACCCCGAATATATGTCACACCATAGCCCCATACCCTTCTCCCTCCTTCCCTCTCTCTGCTTCCCTATTCCCCACCCCCTACCACGTACTAGCATCAGTTGTCCTCATATCAGAATTGAGTACATTGGATTCTTGCTTTTTCATTCTTGTGATGCTTTATTAAGAAGTATGTATTTTAATGCCATTCAAATTAATATAAAAGATGTTGGCTCGGCGCCTGTGGCTCAACAGGCTAAGGCGCTAGCCACGTACACCTGATCTGGCGGGTTCAAATTCAGCCCCAGGGCCCACCAAACAACAATGACGCCCGCACCCCAAAAATGGCTGGGCGTTGTGGTGGGCGCCTGTAGTCCCAGCTACTTGGGAGGCGGAGGCAGGAGACTCACTTGAGCCCAGGAATTGGAGGTTGCTGTGAGCTGTGATGCCACTGCACTCTACCCAGGGTGACAGCATGAGGCTCTGTATCAAAAAAAAAAAAAAAAAAAATATATATATATATATATATGAATAATATATATATATATAAAAGATGTAAAGTCACCATCTTTTTTAGTGGCTGAATAGTATTCCATGGTATACATATACCATAGCTTATTAATCCATTCTTGGATTGGTCGTTTTCATGGGAAAGTTTTTTTTTTTTTTTTTTGTAGAGACAGAGTCTCACTCTATCACCCACCGTAGAGTGCTGTGGAGTCACAGCTCACAGCAACCTCCAGCTCCTGGGCTTAGGTGATTCTCTTGACTCAGCCTCCCCAGTAGCTGGGACTACAGGCACCCGCCACAAAGCCCAGCTATTGATGCAGTTCGTCCGGGGCTGGGTCTGAACCCACCACCCTCGGTATATGGCGCCGGCGCCCTGCTCTCTGAGTCACAGGCTGATGAGTTCAATTTCTTCAATAGGTAATGAAGGTCATTCAGATTTTCTGTATTTTGTTTTAATTTTCATGATTTATACCTTTTAAGGAATTTTATTTTATTTAAATAGTTGAATTTATTTTAAAGTTTATAATTTTTTTATTATTTTAAAAATATTTATAGTACTTTTTTTTTTTTTTTTTTCACTTTGTCACCCTTGGTAGAATGCTATGGCATCATAGCTCACAGCATACTCTTGGGCTCAAGTGATCCTCTTGGCTCAGCCTCCCAAGTAGCTGGGACTACAGGTGTCTGCCACCATACCTGGCTATTTTTAGAGATGGGGGTTTTGCTTTTGCTTAGGCTGGTCTTAAACTCCTGAGCTCAGGCAGTCCACTGGCCTCGGCCTCCCAGAGTCCTAGGATTACAGGCATGAGCCACCACACTAGCTACAGTACTGTTAATGATGTCTTCTCTTTCATCCCTCATTGACAGTTTATTTTTGAATGATCTTTTTATTGGCTATAGAATTTAGGTTGACATTGTTTTTCTTTCAGCATTTGAAAAAGATATTCCAGTAACTTCTAGGATGCATTATTTCTGATGAGAAAAATCAGTGGTCATTCTTTGTTCTACTGCCTGTAATTAGTGTCTCTTTCTTGGTGACTTTTATGATTTTTCTCTTTACTGGTGGTATTCTTTTTTTTATCTTTACTGGAGAAATTCTTTACCACCAGTAAAAAGAAAAATCTTAAAAGCCACCAAGAAAAGGGGTGTTTCTTAATGTGTTTTCCTTGTACATGTCTTGCTTGGTGTTTGTTGAGCTTCTTAAACATATGGGTTTATAGTTTTATGAGTTTGGAAGATTTTTGTTCTTCATTTTATTAGATATTTTTCAATCTATTTCTCTTTTACTGTCTCATAAATTATTGAGTCTCTTTTTTTTCTTATTAAAGGCTTTTATTTCTCTATACATCAAGTTGGATAGTTTCTTTTACCCTGTCTTCAAGTTCACTGGTAATCTTTTCTGCAGTGTCTTACCTGCTCTTAAGCCTATTCGCTGATTTTTTTTTTTTTAATTTTCCAATGGAAGTGTGTTTTTGTAGTTTCTGTTTTCTTCTTATGCTCATGTTTTCCCTATAATTCTTGAACATTTATAATATATAATCAATGAAATCCTTGTCTGCTAATTCTGCTATTATTCATTTCTGGGTTTTTTAATTTATATATTTTTTTATTTGGGTTACATTTATTGCCTCTTTACATCTAAAGATTTTTTTTTTTAATTTTTGAGACAGAGCCCCAAGTTGTCACCCTGGATAGAGTACTGTGGCATCAATGCTCAGAGCAACCTCCAATTCCTGGGTTCAAGCGAGTCTCTTGCCTCTGCCTCCCAAGTAGCTGGGACCATAGATGCTCGTCACAACGTCTGACCATTTTTTGGTTGCAGCCGTCATTGTTGTTTGTTGGGTTGGTCTGGATTCGAACCCGCCAGCTCAGGTGTATGTGGCTGGCGCCCTAGCCCGTTGAGCCACAGGTGCTGAGCCAACATCTAAAGATTTTTAATTGGATATTTATAGCATTTTGATTATTGTGATATTGTCTGGACTTTTACAAAAAGCTTTTAATTTTTAAATAATGATAGATTCATAGGAAGTTGCAAAGAAATGTACAGGGATGTCTTGGGCATCCTTCTTCCAGTTTCTCCCAATGTCAGCAACTTGTACATCTATAGTACAATATCAAAACCAAGATTAATATTTATAATATGCATAGAGCTTGTTCAGATTTCACCAGTTTTATAGGTACTGATCTTGAGGCTACCTCATTTGACTCACATGCGAATGAAACAGACTAATGAGTAGGAGTGGAGACACACCTTCCTTATTCAAAGGGTTTTAGAACGAGTTCTATGCCAGGAAATGGAACAAAAACAAAATATATTATATTAATAATTGTCTCTCTGCATGCATGGATTCTGCATCTGTGGATTTAAACAACCTTGGATTGAAATTTTTTTTTTTTTAATTGAGACAGAGTCTCACTACATTGCTCTCGTTGGAGTGCTGTGGGGTCATAGCTCTCAGCAACCTCAAACTCTAGGGCTTAAGTGATTCTCTTGCCTCAGCCTCTCAAGAAGCTAGGACTACAGGCACCTGCCACAACACTCAGCTATTTTTTTTTGTTGTTGTTGCAGAGGTCACTGTTGGTTAGCTGGCCCGGGCCAGGTTCAAACCCACTAACCTTGGTGCATGTGGCTAGTGCTGTAACCACTGTGTTACAGGTGCCGAGCCGGATTGAAAATGTTTGGAAAAAAATTAGGATGGTTGTATCTATACTGAACGTGTGCAGACTTTTTTCCTTATTATTTCGTAAACCACTGGTCCTCAGCCCTTGTGGCACCAGGGACAGGTTTCATGGGGGATAGTTTTTCCACACTGGGACGTGGATGGTGGGGAGAGATGATTTTAAGATGATTTGAGTGCATTGCATTTATTGTGTACTTTATTTCTATGATTATTACAATATAATATATAATAAAATAATCATACAACTCACCGTAACGCAGAATCAGTGGAAGCCCTGAGCTTGTTTTCCTGCAACTACATGTTCCCATTTAGGGGTGATGGGAGACAATGATATCTGAAGTGTGTTGTTCCTGCCATCAAATGCAGCTTTATTGACATTTACTACTTAGTGATATGGTTTTGATAAGTGTCTTCAGGCAATTGATTTATTATGCTAATGATAATCTGTATTTGCAACCCCCCCCCCCAGCGTTAGCATTACTGCCTCAGCTCTGCCTCAGATCATCAAGCTGTTTAGAGGAGGTTTCACTCTCCTATGACAGTCTAATGTTGCCAATGTTGTGACAGTAGGTGGAGCTCAGGCAGTGATGCGAGCTATGGGGTGCAGCTGTAAATACAGATGAGGCTTTCCTTGCTCACTCACCTGCCCTTCTGCAGTGTAGCTTGGTTCCTAACAGGCTATGGATTGGTACTGGCCTGGTAGTTAGGGAGGGAGCATAGTCCTGAACAATAGAGTAACAGCTATTTACATAACATTTACATTGTGTCAGGTATTATAAGTGATATAAAGTATGTGGGAAGATGAGTGTAGGTGATATATAAATACTATATCATTTTATATAAGAGGCTTGGCATCCGTGGATTTTGGTATCATTGGGGCATCCTGGAACCACCAATCCCCTCTGGATATTGAGGAATGACTTTACACACACACACACACACTTTTTTGAGCTATGTCACGCTTGGTAGAGTGCTATGGTGTCACAGCTCACAGCAATCTCGAACTCTTGGCCTTAAGCGATTCTCCTGCCTCAGCCTCCCGAGTAGCTGGGACTGTAGGGGACTGCCACAAAGCCTGGGTTTTTGGCTGCAGTTGTCATTATTGTTTGGCAGACCTGGGCAGGTTTGAACCCTCCAGCTCCAGTGTATGTGGTTGACACTCTAGCCACTGAGCTACAGGCGCCGAGCCAGAATGACTGATTTCAACCCTGCTCTTTTGGAGTTCCCAAACTGAAATTTGCAAGATTTGGAAGCCCTAGGGGAAAAGTAAAGATTTGAAAGGCTGTGTATATGTGTGTCTGTGAAAGAAAGAACATGCACACTTGCCTTTAACAGGGATGTTAAAGAGATGTTAAATATCTAATAGAAATACCACTTTCCATTGTATTTTCTTGTCTTGAGTTGTAGAAAATTGGAGAAAATGCAGAAGTACTAGGGAGGGAAGACTGATAGTGGTGAGTAACAGTAATTGGGTCAGGAAGCTTGTTTTTATCTCCAAGTAGCTCAGTTGCTATTTGAATGATCTTGTTTTATTATCATGTAGGAATCAGCCTGTATGTATTTTTTAAATATCCTAGACAATTAGTGTGTAATTGTATATAATTTAGAATCATAGCACATCTACTAGGTTGACTTCTAGAGCAGAGTCTTTATAAAAAAGGCTTGGTTAGGGTGGCGCCTGGGGCTCAGTGAGTAGGGTGCCAGCCCCATATACCAAGGGTGGCCGGTTCAAACCCGGCCCAGCCAAACTGCAAACAAACAAACAAAAATTAGCTGGGCGTTGCGGGGAGCGCCTGTAGTCCCAGCTACTCGGGAGGCTGAGGCAAGAGAATCACCTAAGCCCAGGAGTTGGAGGTGGTGAACTGTGACATCACGGCATTCTACTGAGGGCGACAAAGTGAGACTCCCTCTTTAAAAAAAAAGGGCGGCACCTGTGGCTCAGCGAGTAGGGTGCTGGCCCCATATACTGAAGGCTGTGGGTTCAAACCCGGTCCCCGCCGAACTGCATCAAAAATTAGCTGGGAGATGTGGTGGGCACCTGTGGTCCCAGCTACTTGGGAGGCTGAGGCAAGAGAATCGCCTAAGCCCAGGAGTTGGAGGTTGCTGTGAGCTGTGACTCCAAGCACTCCACCAAGAGCGATAGAGGGAGGCTCTGTCTCTACCAAAAAAAAAAAAAAAAAGACTTAGTGTATTTCCCAAATAGACAAATTGTGTGACAGAGTCAACATTTTGCAGACTTTTTAATAAAAAATTGTTTAAAATTTGGATCTTTTAATTTCAGATTTTTTCCCATTCCCATTCCATTTTACAGACATTTCAACCTACGAATGAAGAGGGATACTTCCCTTTTCAGTGATGAATTTAAAGTAGAGACATCAAATGAAGTACTTGATTATGATACCTCTCATATTTACACTGGACACATTTATGGTAAGTTGAAACTTAACAGAACCCTTTTGTTTGATTTTCTTTTTTCCTACCCAAAGAAATACATATTTTGAAGTACAAGCAAATATTTCAGAAAAGTTGTATAAATCTAGAGGAGATTGATTTAATCACAAAGGGTAATGGTCTTTGAAGATTGAAGTCATCTTTGGACTTATCTTTTCATGTACCATGTATGTTTAATAGTGAATTATGAAATGTGTGGCTTCTGAAAGGTCTAAAATTTTGACTCTCTTGAATACTTCCAACCTGTTAAGAATTTTCAAAAGATTCTGAGTTTCCAGACAAGAAACTAGAAAGAACTTCTCTGTGTTTTATAAGAAATTAGGGAAAATCTAAAAGAAAACTGTAAAGATTATTATTATTTTTTTGAGACAGAGCCTCAAGCTGTCGCCCTGGGTAGAGCGCTGTGGCATCACAGCTCACAGCAACCTCCAATTCTTGGGCTCAAGGGAGTCTCTTACCTCTGCCTCCCAAGTAGCTGGGACTACAGGCGCCCGCCACAACGCTTGGCCTTTTTTTTTTTTTTTTTTTTTTTTCGGTTGCAGCCATCATTGTTGTTTGGTGGGCCCAAGCTGGATTCGAACCCGCCAGCTCAAGTGTACGTGGCTAGCGCCTTAGCCCATTGAGCCACAGGCGCCAAGCCTGTAAAGATTATTTTAACATACAAAAATAATGTTACAGTCACTTGTAGGAAATTCTTCCTTGAGGCCTTCCTTTTCCATCATCTATTTGCTTTTGTTCACAATTCTAACAAATTACTCATACTGCATCAAACTTTTTTTTTTTTTTTTTTTCTTTTTGAGACAGAATTTCACTATGTTACCCTGGGTAGAGTGCTGTGGTGTCACAGCTCACAGCAACCTCAAACTTTTGGGCTTAAGTGATTCCCTTGTCTTAGCCTCACAAGTAGCTCAGACTACAGGCGCCCACAATAACGCCCAGCTATTTTTTTGTTGCAGTTGTCACTGTTGATTAGTTGGCCCGGGCTGTGCTCCAATCTGCCAGCCTGGGTGTATGTGGCCAGCACTGTAACCATTGTGCTAGAGGCGCCAAGACCCCCCTTTTTTTTTTTGGAGACAAGAGTTTCACTATGTTGTCCTCAGTAGAGTGCCATGGCGTCACAGCTCATAGCAACCTCAAACGCCTGGGCTTATGTGATTCTCTTGCCTCAGCCTCCCAAGTAGCTGGGACTATAGGCACCCGCCAATAATGCCTGGCTATTTTTTTATTGTTGTTGTTGTCCTTGTTTTTTAGCAGGCCCTGGGCCAGGTTCCAACCCACCAGCCCCAGTGCATGTGGCTGGTGCACTAATCACTGAATGGCATCAAACTTAAAAGATCTATTGAGGCTGGGAGTGGTAGTTTGTGCCTATAATCTTAGCATTTTGGGAGGCCAAAGTGGGAGGATCACTTGAGTCCAGGAATTTAAGAACAGCCTGGGCAATATAAGAAGACCCTGTTAAAAAACTTAAAGAGTAGCCGGGCATGATGGCACATGCCTGTAGTCCGACCTACTTGGAAGGCTGAGCTGGTAGAATTGCTGCAGAGCAGTATTTCGAGGTTACAGTGAGCTATGGTTGTGCCATTGCACTCCAGCCTGGATGACAAAGTGAGACCTCTCCCTAAAAAACACAAAATAAAAATGTATTGGGGAACATGGAGGGCATGCTTAACCCAATCAGAAGGTTACATCTGACCTAGTATAGGAAAGAGAATAATTATAGGAGTCATAAAAAGGTAAAAAAAATTTCAAAGTTAAGTGTATATTTTATCAGTGACTCTGCTTGCCACTTTCTAAGCTTAAGTTAATTTAACAGTTACTTACTGATGACTACTATATGCATGCCAGTCATTGTGCTGGGTACTAGGAATATGTTTGTTAATAAAACCAATAATCTGTTTTACACGGTTACTGTTAGTAATAACATATGTTTTACCTGAATATTAATTGCTGTTTACATCTCAAATTCAGCTTGATATATTTTATGTAAAAATTAACTTCCCAGTAAATTTGTATTTAAATTTATATATTTGAATTGCTTTTTAAAGGAGAATGAATTTAAAATTCATGGACAAATTAAATTTTCAAGAATTTATTACTTTCATTAATAGGTGAAGAAGGAAGTTTTAGCCATGGGTCTGTTGCTGATGGAAGATTTGAAGGATTCATTCAGACTCGTGGTGGCACCTTTTATGTTGAGCCAGCAGAGAGATATATTAAAGACCGAACTCTACCATTTCACTCTGTCATTTATCATGAAGATGATATTAGTAAGTACTTAAATTTTGTCAAGTAGCCTTTTGCAGAAAGGCATATGAATAGTTAAAACTAGTTGGAGAGATATGAAGCCTGAGCTATTTTCTTTTCTAAGCTAGTACCAGGCTAGGAAATAGTTTGCACAAGCAAACTCTCAATTTAATGAATAATAGCCTGTAGCTCAGAGGGTAAGCCACATACGCCTGGGTTGGAGGGTTTGAACCCAGCCTGGGCCTGCCAAAACGACAATCAACTACAACAAAAAAAAATAGCTGGGCATTGTGGTGGGTACCTGTAGTCCCAGCTACTTGGGAGGCTGAGGCCAGAGAATCACTTGAGCCCAAGAGTTTGAGGTTGCTATGCGTTCATGGCACTCTACTGAGGGCGACAAAGTGAGACTCTTTCTCAAAAAAAAAAAAAAGTGAATAATAGATCTATATAATGGGACAGTTTTCTTGTCAATCCATGGCAATCTGAATTTGTTCATATGGTACAACTAACTCTGTTTGAACTGAGTCAACTAAATCTGAAATTCTGTATTTTGATATCAGCCAGTTTAATGTGGCCTACTGAAGGTAGAACAGCATTATTGTCTTCTTATGTAAATTTCAGTGTGGGTATTTGTGCAATGTACAAGGGACATTTTAAATATTTTTAGGATTTCTAAATCCTTTGAATATTTCTTTTGGAGTCTTGAATTTTGAAATAATGACTTCAAGAGTCCAAATTTGTCACGGATTTTGTTCTTTAGTATCATCTTTATCTGATCTGTTGGGAGAATTCTTTTTTTTGTGGCTTAAGGATAGTATAAAATATATTTAAATGTCACCTTTTAATTCTTTTGTCTATAAATTTATAGTTATTCAGCCATCGAATACTTCACTGAAATGCCATAATGCCATACAAATACATTCTTCTAATTTATATGTCTCTTGAATACTTATGTTATTTATTTATTTATTTATTTATTTATTTTTGAGACAGAGTCTCACGCTATTGCCCTGGGTAGAGTGCCATAGGGTTGCAGCTCACATCAAGCTCAAACTCTTGGCCTTGAGTGATCTTCTTGCCTCGGCCTCCCAAGTAGCTGGGACTACAGGTGCCTGCCACAACGCCAACTATTTTTTTATTTTCTAGTTGCAGTTGTCATTGTTTTTTAGCTGGCCTGGGCCAGGTTTGAGCCTGCGAGACTCGGTGTATGTGGCCAGCGCCCTACCCATTGAGCTATGCGTGCCACCAATACTTTTTATTTTTTTATTTTTTTGAGACAGAGCCTCAAGCTTTCACCCTGGATAGAGTGCTGTGGCATCACAGCTCACAGCAAACTCCAATTCCTGGGCTCAAGCCAGTCTCTTGCCTCCACCTCCCAAGTAGCTGGGACTACAGGCGCCCGCCACAACGCCCGGCCATTTTTAGGCTGCAGCCATCATTGTTGTTTGGCGGGCCCA